>CAKNXH010063724.1:233102-281671 GCA_932178445.1 Andricus quercusramuli | reverse complement strand
AGTTCAGGTAACAGTGATAGGGGTGGTTTTTTGGTCTTCTTGAATATTATTATTAGGTTGAGAGTTTAACTGACGGTCTCGTGAACGGGATTTGGATGATTATTTTCAATTTATAAATTTTTTCTATTTCTCATGGAAGTTCTCGTAATTGGTTCAGGTAACAGTGATAGGGGTGGTTTTTGGTGTTATTGAATTTCATCATGGGGTTGGGAGTTCACCCTATGCCTTTCTGAATGTCGTTTGTGTGATTATTTTTAATTTATATATTTTTTCACGAGCTTCCGTGGAAGCTCTCGTTATTATTACAGGTAACAGTGATAGGGGTGGTTTTTTGGTTTTCTTGAATATTATTATTAGGTTGGGAGTTTACCTTACGGCTTTCTGAATGTGGTTTGTATGTTTATTTTTAATTATATATTTTTTCACTAGCTTCCGTGTAAGCTCTCATTATTAATTCAGGTAACAGTGATAGGGGTGGTTTCTTGATCTTCTTGAATATTATTATTAGATTGAGAGTTTACCTGACGGTCTCGTGAACGGGATTTGGATGATTATTTTCAATTTATAAATTTTTTTCTTTTTCTCCTGGAAGTTCTCGTAATTGGTTCAGGTAAAAGTGATAGGGGTGGTTTTTTGGTGTTATTGAATTTCATCATGGGGTTGGGAGTTTACCCTACGCCTTTCTGAATGTGGCTTGTGTGATTATTTTTAATTTATATATTTTTTCACGGGCTTCTGTGGAAGCTCTCGTTATTATTTCAGGTAACAGTGATAGGGGTGCTTTTTTGGTTTTCTTGAATATTATTATTAGGTTGGGAGTTTACCTTACGGCTTTCTAAATGTGCTTTGTATGATTATTTTTAATTATATATTTTTTCACTAGCTTCCGCGGAAGCTCTCGTTATTATTTCAGGTAACAGTGATAGGGGTGGTTTTTTGGTGTTATTGAATTTCATCATGGGGTTGGGAGTTTACCTTACGGCTTTCTGAATGTGGTTTGTATGATAATTTTTAATTATATATTTTTTCACTAGCTTCCGTGGAAGCTCTCATTATTAATTCAGGTAACAGTGATAGGGGTGGTTTTTTGATCTTCTTGAATATTATTATTAGATCGAGAGTTTAACTGACGGTCTCGTGAACGTGATTTGGATGATCATTTGCAATTTATAAATTTTTTCTATTTCTCATGGAAGTTCTCGTAATTGGTTTAGGCAAAAGTGATAGGGGTGGTTTTTTTGGTGTTCTTTAATATTATTATACGGTTGGGAGTTTAACTCACAATTTTCTTAACGTGGTTTGGATGATTATTTTTAATATATATATATATATATATATATATATATATATATATATATTTTGTCGCTATTTTTCGTGGAGGCTCTCGCCTGGGGTTTTTTTTTGTGTGCTATTGAATATTATTATGGGGTTGAGAGTAACTTTAGGTTTTCCGAATGTGACTTGGATGATTTTGTGTAATTTATAAAATTGTTCACTATTTTCCGTGGAGGCTCTTGTAATTAGTTCAGGTAAAAGTGCTAAGGGTGTTTTTTTGGTGTTATTGAATATTATCATGGGGTTGAGATTTTAACTTGAAATTTTCTGAACGTGATTTCGATGATTATCTTCAATTCATATATATGTTTTTACTTTTCTCCCTGGAAGAAATATCAACAAATGTAAATTGTACGTACTTGTGGAAAAAAAGAAAGCGTTCTGCGTGGTATTTATGTATAGATAATAAAACAATGGAGCTATTCTTGTATTTTCAGAAGTGCCTTAATTTTTATTTATTATTGACGAGGTAATTCGAAACAAACGTAAAATAAGTGATTCTTATAAATCGAAGCATACCGTTACCGGATTCAAGTACAACATTATATTTCCAGTGATATGTTCTGATGAACTTTGCTTATGAAATGTAATCTTCAAGACTTATAACAATATAGTGTAGAGTAAAAATAATAAAAGAAAGAACGATTCATTTCTGTCTATAAATATCTGCAGTATACATTTTTAATAATATTTTCTTTATAAAATGAACGTTGAGCGATGCCTGAGAACATTTTTGTATAGAATTTCATTGACCATATAATTTTAACAAGATCAGAACAAAACCCATTTCTGTCCGTTCACAAATGCTTTACGTGTAAATTTTTCTATATAATCTCTTTAAAAAATTGAAAAATATTAATGCACAGCAGAATTTTTCAAAGAAAACATCAGTGGTTATATAATTTTAGAAAAGTCAGAAGAAAACCGATTTAATTTCGCTTAAAAATTCTCAAAATGTGCATTTATTTACATAATTTGTTCATAAAATAACAAATATTAATGCATAGCAAAAGATTTTTAAACAACAATTATCAGAAAATCATAATTCCAGGAAAGGTCAAAAGAAAAACTGATTTCTTTCCGTTTATAAACGCCTAAAGTGGGCATTTGTTTACATAATTGGTTTAAAAAATGAAGGAATATTGATGCATAGCAATATTTATTCAGAAAACATACTTGGAAATATAATTGCAACAAGAGAAGAAGAAAATATGATTTTTTTTTCGTTAAAAAACGATTGAATTGTGCATTTGTTTACATAATTTGTCTATAAAATAAACAGATATTGATGGATGGTAACATTTTTCCAGAAAACATAATCGTTGATATAATTGCAGCGAGCCTAGAAGAAAACCCATTTTTTTCTGCCCATAAATGTCTGCAATGTAGATTTATTTATATAATTTGTTTATGTAATTAGTGAATAACATTAAGCCGTCAATTTTAATGACCATTCATCATTCTAACGATGAAAGCAAGGTACTTCAGAGCAGAATGACCCCTAATGTCGATTATTTATTGATACAATTTGTATCTAACAATTAACTTTACAAGTTAACAATTTTTCTTCTTTCCTATACTTCTGCATTGAATAGGAAAAGTTTTTCCTGGTAGATAAAAAACAAAATTGAAACAATCCATAATTTGTTCACTGTTTGCATGAACATAAAAATGTTATAAAAAATAAAATGTAAAATCGGTACATAATTGCGTTCTGAATATCATTTTGAACCTCGTTTTTCCATTTCACGCGGCTTCAATTTCCAGAGTTGCACCGTCGAAAGGGTCGGTGCAAATTTATTTGCCCTTTCGCAGCGTAGAGCAGAACAGAGCGTATACTCGAATACGGTTTCACTTTCGACTAGAGTAGAGTTTGTATATCGAATACGCAGCATGCACTATCCAGGTGCAAAGCAGGTAAGAGTATTGTCAAACCGAATACCTGAAGCGAACCGCGCGGGAGCATTGCCGCAAATCGAACGTACCACTCTGGTCAAGGGCGGATCCAGAAAATTTATCGGAGTAGATATTTTCGAAAGGAAATTTTCAAATAGATTATAACCGGGCGATTTATTCCACTTTCTTTATATTTCTGAAATATGCACGTGTGAAAGCACGTGTGTAGTTGAGGTCGTGCAGAAATTGCGTAAAGCATCTAGGGTCTGTGTCTCAGCGGGGGGGGGCAGTAGGGCAACGATTGTTGTATGCTCTGTTACTACTTTATCAAAAATTAATTTTTTTTTGTTGAAAATTCAGTTGAAACAAACAGTTGAAAGTTGAACTGTTTGGTTGAAAATTAATCTTTTTCGTTAAGGATTAAACTATTTTGTCGATAATGCAACTTTTTTGGTTACATTCAATTGTGTTTTTTTCAATCAAAACATTTTTTGGCTTAAATATCAAGTACTATATTTTTTATTAAAAATTCAGCTTTTTGGGTTGACAATTCAACTTCTTGTTTGAGAGTCGAACTACTTAATTGAAAAATAATTTTTTCCGCTGAAGATTTGTAATATTAGTTGAAACTGAAACTCTTAGCTTGAAAATATACTTTTTTGTTACAAACTCATGCTGAAGCTTAAAATTAATTTTTTTGGTTCAAAATTAATGCAATTTTATTTGAATTCGTAAATAAATTTATTGGTTAAAAATGAAAGTGTTTTGTTGAGAATTAATCTGTTTTGGTTGAGGATTTAGCTATTTTTCTGAAAATTGATATCTTTTTATCAAATTCATTAGCATTTTATTTAAAATGAAAATATTTTTTGGTTCAAATATAAACTATTGTATTTTTTCTGTAACATTCATGTGCTTAGGTTGGTCATTCAACTTCTTGGTTTAAATTTGAACTGCTTTCTTAAAAATTTATCTCTGGTTGGAAATTAAACAACTCGATTACGAATTTATGTATTTTGCAGAAAAATCGCCTTTTTTGGTTTTTTTTTTTAAATATTAATTTTTTTATTTAAAAATTTAACCATTCTGTTGAAAACCATCTGTCTGTTGAAAATTCATATTTGTAGGTTGAAAATTCTGTTTGTAGAGGCAATTCCAAAGCTCGTTTCGTATAGTAGAAAATTAACCTTCATGGTTGAAAATTCTACATTCCGGATGATACTTTTTTTTCTTTGTTGACCGAAAGTTTTTCTTTTACAAGGAATCCAGTATTTTAATGAAAATTCGTATTTTTTTATCCAAGTCAACTATTTTTTATTTTAAATGAAAAGCACAAACTTTTTCCTTCTACGGGTCCTTTAACATTACAAAAATGAAAAAAGATGGGAAAATTCTAATAATTGTCGACTACAATCCGGGTTCAAAGAAACTTTGTTGCAAAACATTTTTGTGTTTAGTTTTACATAAACTTATGGGCCACAGACAAAAATGTGTAAGAAAATTTTATTCTGATAGCTTTAAAAACAATTTTTTTACAATGTCGATAATTTTAGGAGATACAGCTTGATTGGTAAGAGAAAGTTTAATTAATAATACCTAGAAAACGACCATGAATTCGCGAAAATATGTCAAACTGTTGGATTCAGTAGGGTATTTCGACTAGAGTAGAATTTCTATCTCGAATACGCTGCATGCATTACCCTGGAGCAGAGCAGGTAACACGAATTCGAAAATTACTCTGCCCTGGTGTTGTTTTGTCAAACCGAACACCTGAAACGCACCGCGCCGGTACAGTGTTGTCAAATCGAACATTCGAAATCTGCTGCGGTGCAGGTCAGAGTGCTCTGGCGTGCACCGGTGCAGGATTACCGAATTCGCTATAAGTTTGTAGACGCTCATAAGTAAGTTCATCAATTAGTAAAAACTAATAAAATTAATTTAAGACTTAGCTGGCACACCGTTGTCAGGTTGACCTTAAACCGATTTCACTTTCATTTAAGACCATTTATGACTTGAAAATATTGTACATTTTTTTCAAATTTCGAATTTTTAGGTTTCAAATTTTTCAACTTTTATGCTCATCTTCACCATTTTTCTGCATAGTAAATATGAAATTTAAACAAAATAACGCATGGCACATTTTAAATGGAATATCACAGAATATGTGAGAATTGAAGCGGGTCAAAATAATCGATTGGCCCTTCGTAGCAAGCAGTTTCATGCTTGGGGTCACAGGGGGCCTGTGTGCCCTGCTTTATGCCCTGTGTGCCAGCTATATTACATCCAGATAGGTGTAAGGACATCATCAAGACAATTTTACAGAATTCTACGTAATTCAAGAGAATACTACAGAAGTCAAACGACTTTCACAGAATTCAAGATAATTAAAGTCAATTGTACTGAATTAAAGAGAATTCTGCCAAATTCGTGAGAATTCGTCTGGATGGAAGAGGATTCGGCATAATTCAAGAGAATTTGGCTGATTTCAAGAAAATTCTACTATTTAAGAGAATTCTGCCGAACGTAAGCGTTCTGCGGAACGTAAGAGAATTAGGCTAAATTGAAGAGAATTCTGCGGAACTTAGAAGAATGCAGCTGATTTCAAAATAATTTCGCTAATTTAGGAAAATTCTACTGAATTAAAGAGAATTTCACTGATTTCAAGACAATTTTATTAAATTCAAGAGAATTCTGTTAAACCTAAGAGAATTCTACTACATTGAGAATTTTACATAACCGAAAAGAATTCTACTGAATTCAAAAGAATGATACAGAATTCAAGAGAATTCCACTAAATTTTAAAGAATTCTGCTGAAATCAAAAGAATTCTACATAATTCAAGGGTCTTTTACTGAATTTAAGATAATTTAACGGAAATCAAGAGAGCTCTACTCATTTCAAGAGAATTCTACAGGTTGCTCGAGAATTCTGTCGATCTCCAAAGAATTCTACTGGATTCAGTAAAATACAATATTTAAACGAATTTTTTAATCTTCATTGAAAAATTACTAATTGAAAATGCTTTGTCAAGATTAAAAATAATTTTAGAGTATATTTTTTGCTCAGAATATTTTATTATATTTTATATATTTTTATATTTTTCTCAAAAAACCAAATTTTCGGTGGAGGTGCTGCCAGCCAGTACTTCCACTGAAGCAAATTCCAGAAATTAAACATATAAAAAAAAACCTGAGGAAGTAAGTTACAAAAAACGTATATCATAGCTCTAAACTACTTTATAGCTTACTGAAAAATTTTTCGGGACTTACAAACACAACCAAAAAAATGTTAAACTAAAAATAGACACCATACAAATCTACAATAGCATTGACAGCCCCAACAAACCACACCCAGTACGTTCAACGAACTACCCCCACTACATTTAACGAATCTCGTCTCATCTGGCTTCAACAGAAGCAGTCAACAAAATTTCAAATTAAAAATAGTCACCTAAGAGACCTTTGGTACATTTAGCGAACCCAGTCGCAATTGCCTTCGGCTAAAGTAGCCAAAAAACTGTTTAATTATAAATAATCACCTACACACTTTCCCAAGACTTTTGTTAGGTATATCCATCCCTACTATAATATTTAGCAACTCAAAAAAAAAAACGACTCCTAGTATATTTAACAAAGCCCGTCTCAGTTACCTTCCCAAGACATTTGTTGATATCATCATCCCTCAAATAATATTAGACAGTCCAAAAAACCACCCCAAGTACATTTAACAAACGCCGTCTAAGTTGCTTCTAACTAAAGCAGCAAAAATAATTTCAAACTAAAAATTGTTACTTCAGACACCTTTCCATGGCTCTAGCAGATACCTCAGTTCCTAAAATAATATGCTACAGCATCAAAAAGCACCCCTAGTACTTCCATCGAATCCCGTCTGAGTTTCCTTCAACTTAAACTGCTAAAAAATGATAAATTTAAACCATTCACCCCACACACTAAGCCTAATGAATTCAAAATAAATTAAAGCTTATTCTAATGAATTTAGAAGCTTTTTAAAATTTGTACTGAGTGTAAAAGTGTTCAAGGGAATTTTACAGAATTTAAGAGGGTTCTTCAGAATTCAAGATAATTCTACAGAATACAAGAGTCTTTTACAGAATTTAAGATAATTTTATGGAAATCAAGAGAGTTCTACTCAATTCAAGATAATTCTACAGATTGCACGAGAATTCTGATGAACTCAAGAGAATTCTACTAAATTCAAGAGAATTCTGCCAAACGTAAGAGAATTCTACTGAATTGAAGAGAATTCTACGAACTTCAAGAGAACTATACAGATTTTAAGAGAATTATCCAAAGAATTATAATTAATCCAAGGGAATTCTGTCTAACTGTAGAGAATTCTTTCAAATTCGAAAGAATTTGGCTGATTTCAAGAATATTCTGCTAAATTTGAAAGAAAACAGGATAATTTGACCAAATTCAAGAGAATTTCTACCAAACATAGGAGAACTCTACTGAATTTAAAAGAATGATACACAATTCACGAGAATTGTACATAATTGAAGAGAATTCTACTGAATTAACGAGATATTTTTACAGGTTTCCAAAGGATTATGATAAATGCAAGGAGATTCAAGAGAATTTCACTGAATTCAAAACAATTCTGCTGAAATCAAAAGAATTGTGCAAAGTTAGAGAGAATTTAATTGTTTTTAAGATAATTCTGCTAAATTCAAGAGAATTCACGAGCATTCAACTGAGTTCTAGAAAATTCTACAAATTTCAAGGGAATTTACAGAATTCATGAGAATGTTGTCGAATTTTGTTGATTGTGGAAAATATCTTTTTCCATTTTTGTATCTCGTTGACGTGTGAAGTTGCACCAGAGAGTCACAACCTACTGCAAAAGTGTTCGGAGGAGAAATTATACGAAATGAACTTGTTTATGCACACACTCTTGTCGATGGCACATGGACTGTCGACCTTCTAACGCGTGCTTCTGATTGGTTAATCTTTAATTGTTAATAACTCGGTAATTATTAACTTAAGAACAATTTTTTTATAATTATTTTCGACACCATTTTTTTTTTGTAAGAATTCAAAAATACAAATATATTTTTTGAGTACTGGGACACCCTGTATATACATTTCACTCTTTCTCCCAGCTTCTCCCGTTGCGAGATGGTTCACGGAACGATCTATCATCTGAGCGACGGATGAGTATGTGGTAGTCAGGTCGAAGACCTCTATGGACCTATTCTAGTTGGTCGACTATCGGAATTTCATCTTCGAGCAAATTTATTAGGCTCTGAACATTGGTTAGATAGTCATCAATAGACTCATCTTTACCCTGTGTTCTAGACTGAATTTGCTCCTTGACACTTCTCTCAAAGTCATCGTCGCCGAAGTGAGATCTGAACTCTTTTTTAAATTTTCGCCAAATATAAAATTCTTTCTCGTGGTTTTTAAACCATTTTGACGGGATTCCCTCCAATAAAACCGGCATTGCCATCAGTAATTCCTCATCCGATACCCTAGTTAGCCTCCTACGGTCTTCAATTTTTGTTAAGAACCCATCTGCACTCAGATCGCTTCTACCGTTAAATGTGAGGTTCCAACTTAGAACGATTTTTTCTAAGCCCCCCTATTTCCTAAGCGATTTCTATTGGCCGATCTTTTACTATAAACCGTATCTCTGTCTGAATAATCGTCATGGGTACGTGTATCTTTATAACCTATATTGCTTTACGCGGGTTCTTCTGTGGGCTTGGTCTAGGAAGTCTTCCTTTTTCCATGTTTGGGTTAAGCTTCTCAAATTCAGGTTGACATTCCTCACGTCGAGTTTCGGTAAAGGACGTGCGGCTGTATCTATTCGATTTGGTTCTATCTAGACCGAGGCTGTATCTGTTTTAATTCTACGATTTTCGATTTCTGATTCGAACGCTGTCGTGTTGGGGAATAGTCTACCTAGGTTGAGCATTTTCTAAGGGTCTTTTCGGATGGCACCGAGCCTTTCATTCTGTATGGAGCATCGGTCGAAATTTCTATGCTCGTCAGCTACAAGGTGTGGAGTGTCCTGCCCGTCTACATTACGGTATTCTGGTAAAGGTTTCATCTTTTGGGTAACGGAGGTATTATGTACCAAGGGGTCGAGGAGCTGAAAGTGGTTGACACCAGGCTCTGTAGTTTCGTAAGAGACTACCGGGTCTTGTAAGTTGAAGGGGTTTTGCATACCGGAGATCTGTGCATAATTCAATCACACATTAGTTGGGTTAATTTGAGAAAAAAGCGTTATTTTTATTCTTGGTGTCGAAACCGTGTTCAGGGAACCAGCAGCTATGGTATTTGTCACGTTTGTTACATTATTATTTCGTGGAGAAGATAATGTCGTTATGTAACTTGCGTTAGTTACCCTAGTTTCTACTGTTAATGTAGCTGTGGTTTGTGGGATATGGACAGGGTGGCCTGCAGCTAAATTTTCAAAATCGAACCCAATTTCCGTATCATCTATTGTGAGAGCTGAGGTCGCGGATGTATAGTCTGATTCTCTGGATGGCTACCCTTTAAGAAGCTTAATGCCTTTTCGCAATTGAGCACATTTTAATTTTCGAGTACCGGAAGTGTCTAGTTTCCGAGCCTCGAGGCTTTCATTAATTTGCGGATTATCTAATTCTGCGATCAAGCTTTTTAATTCCGTATAGGTGGTAACGTTATCGAGCGAGTTCAAAAACGCCATTTTGTTAGAAAGAAAATGAATTTCGAATTCCTAAGCTGAAATGAAATCTTAAATTCCTAAGGGCCGTTTCAGAACAGCTTAATTTTTCTATCACGCATGAATGAGCTGTTCTCGGTTTTCAAAATTAATCCCGGCAAATGCTAACGTGTAACTCTTGCCATTGCGCGAAAAGGAGAAAAAATGCGTCTAGGATGTCACGAACCTGAAACCTTCAGAGAGCGACCGAAGAAAAACGGCATAAAAAAGAATCTATATATATATATATATATATACATACAATGAGGCCAAATTCATAGTAGTCATAGTTATAAGTGCGAAAGAGATGCTCTTATGCGCCATCTACTAGTGTCTTACTTGCACTCACGCTTTCCTATGACTACTATGAAGTTGACCTTACGGTATATATGTATATTACTGAAAGCCAAATGGGACAATGAATGTTGCGAAATTTTGAAGCTTATGAAGATGACGGAATTGCTCAGTATATCGTTAGAACTTGCATACCACAATAAAGAACTGAACAAATCAAGTCTCTTGTATCAGAACCCATTTCAAAATAAATAAACAGGTATACATTATTGGTGAATAGGCATATCGATCAAAATAATATCAGTTCAATTAAATCAAATGTATATAGGGTAATTGTGAGATGTGGGTATATATGTATATATAAATATATACTAATATATCAGTAATTTCGTGGTATCAAATTATAGGTGGTTGGGTATGGCGCTCATAGCAGCCGAACTTGGGGATTCTGTTCGATAAATACAAATTTTTATCGGCAAAAGATCATTATTTTTCCTGGATTTCGGAAAATAAGTGGTTGCTCTGGTAAATGTGTGTTGTTCATTGTTCTAAAAAAAATCTAAGGGTGAATTTAATTGAGGTTAGGAACTGGTTGGGCGCCATTTTGTAAGGACGTTTCTGCCTGTTGGAAACTCCTTACTAAAAAAATTTGCAAAATGGCCTACCTCAACTCAATCCTCAGGTGGTCGAGCCCTACGCCTATCTAAGCTGAAAAAAAGCAAAAGAGAAGACAAAAATCTAGACAGGATAGGCTCAAACGGCTATCATGGTTCAAGGCCTGAGAAAATTGAAGTAGGTTAAAAAAAAAATTAAAAGAAACTTTTCCGGTGTTAAATTTAAAAATCATGAAATCCCTACTACTAAACCTGAAAATGAGAGAAATTCATAAACGGGGGGGAGGGGGGATATTTATAACCAATGATTTCAAACAAACACTTCATTTTACCAGACACTTAATTTTATTACAATTTACATTATTCGCAAAAATAGTCTGTTATTTTATACCATTATACCATTAAGCCGTTTCCCTTTCGGCGAGCCTCCAGGGGTAGGCGTGACACTACCCGATTCGGGTAGTGTTTCTAGGTGGATAGTTTCTTGTAGTAAATAACTACAAGTGTGGGCTCACCACACCCACGACCGCCAACAGCAACGCAGTAGTATTATTCTCGAACGGTCACCCATCCAAGTACTAACCGCGCCCAACACTGCTTAACTTCAGTGATCTAACGGGAACTGGTGTTTTCAGCGTGGTATGGCCGTTGCCATTTAATGGTCCCTAATTCGGATCGCGGGATTCTGTCTCTAATGAAACCTATGGACGCGGGGCTCCGAGTCCGCCATGTTTTAATTTCACAATAAAAAAAAAGGATTCTAACCTAAACTGATAAGAGTTCCTCTGAAAATAAAACCCCAATCTTGCCATCATTAGTGAATTCGTGGTCAGAGTTCCTCTGAAAATAAAACCCCAACCTTGCCATCATTAGTGGATTCGTGGTCGGTTCCCCAAAAATGCTACAAAAACACAAATTAGCACCGACCGCGAGGTACGACGCAAACAAATTTTGTGACGTCCGTCATTTCCGGTAAAATAAGCAGGAACCCATAACGGAAACTTAGAGGGCTTGCCGAGCGTTTTGGCGGTACTTTCATTCAACTTGAAGACTACAGAGCAAGCCGCCAAAACCCTCCGCCAGAACACAAAACCGCACTTACCCCTTCAAATTCTATCTTTCTCCAAACTCCTTTTGATTTAACAGGCATAATTTCCGCCCAAAATTTCGATAAATTTCCATTTTCCGTTCCTTACAAAATCTCCTGCGTCGGTATTCCCGAAAGTTCGGAGCGAGAGTGAAGAGACGCGCAACGCATAGTCGGCAGGTTCGCTGGCCGGCTTGGTTCCTGTTGTCCAATCAGAGCGTCGTACCCACGTGTCTCAGTGTTCTCCGCCAATCGCAGTTCCCCGGATCCTCGATGGCTGCCATCTTGCTGGAAGAACGTACCCATATCTGTGCCGCCAAAACAAAAGAGAAGTTTGTTAATACTATAACCCTACGATTCTGAGTGGAGTCCTTTTTCTTAGTTTACGTTTTCTACTGAGAATCCTTAAGTATAAATCAGAAGATGACTTCAATTAGTGGAGTGGTTTCACCGAATCCGAGCGCCCTCTGCCATTTCCGGGACTTCCGGAATATGGTTGTGGAGAATATGAAATCGGGCCGTCCATTGAAGGGATCACTCCTATCTCTTTCTCTTTCCATCGTGTCAACTTTCTTCCTCCGCTAACGCGGTGATCGGCGACCGTCAGTCGATAGGTCAGAAAAGGACAGACCATCGGAATACTCCTTCCCTCTCATGGACCGAATGTGTGATGATTTGCATTTGGGGTGAGGCTGAGACTGACGGATGCCACCATCTTGTCTCCCTTCAGTATGCGGTACTTTATCCTGCTCCCCTCCCTCGTCAATCTGGCGGAATGCTGATCGGGATCCGCAGGCCAGAAAAGGACAGTCTGTGTCCAAGTTCTCTCCCTCTCTTTCTGGCTTATTGTGGTAGGACCGCTGAGTCGTCTTCGGAACTTGTTATTGTTGACTCTAGTATGCTGTCAGTTTCGCTCTCGACCGAAGTTTCCAATCTCGAGGTAATACGTACATAAAAAAAGAGAACAAAAGGAGCGCATAAATAAATAAATCTATGTCGTGCCGAAAGTGCCCTTGTGGAGTGCGACCCTCGTTCCGAACTCCCAAGTGATGAGAGAGGACGTTTATTTAGCCAGTGCCAGCGGGGAGGTTATGTTGTTCCTTACAACAAATAACAGGTATTATTTTGACCCTGTCACAAACACACTATCGGGATGTCCGACCCACGCAGGAACGACGTATATCTATAGACATAATGCGGGCCTAAAAGTACTTTATTACCATTTTTGTTGCTCTTACGGTCTTAGTCATGGCCCTGGCCAAATTTTCTGGAACTACGATTTTTGGAGAGCAATCTCCGTTGCACACTCGAGGCCTGACATCGTTCTCCATGACTTCGAGGAACGAACTATATTCGTGATCAAATTCTTGGCTCGGTCCGAATACAACGTCACTGCTAAGGAGAAAGAAAAGGAGGAGAGGTATCAAGACCTTAAAAGAGAGCTGCAACGACTGTACCCAAAATATTCGGTACAAGTAATTGTCCTTGTGATAGGTGCTCTCGAAGGTGCGAAACTATCCCTGGTTCGTAACCTTAAAGGCATACCCGCGTGCCAAAAAAATGCCAAGGCACTTGCGAGATGGATGCAGAAAGCTGTTATCTTTGGGTCGCTTCGTGTCCTCAAGACACACTAGGGTTTCGTCGGCCTGTCGTTGTGATTTAACTGTGTCCACCCATCTCACGGTTGTGAGACGTGGCCATCGGAAGGCTCTCTAATTCGGCTACTATTTGAGAAAACGGGAAAATATTTTTTTGTAAAATTCCGTTCATTTTGAGCCCGATTGGACATACTCGATTTGGTGTATTTGAGAAATAATGCCCCATATAACACATATTACCATTTATCTCTGGAAATATAAAATGAAAGTATTAAAAAGTGGAGTTTTTGAAAAATACGTTTTCAATGATTTTCGAAAAGCAGACAATATTTTAGCCTCTTTTTTTATTTATTTTGGAATTACTTTGGAACAAGTAGAAACAGCAAGAATTCTCATGTCAATTTTTGAAAATTAGCATGTACACTTTAAATGCTTGTAGCAAATAAAAAAATTGATGAAACTGTGAAATACGTGTTCCTTTATTTTCACCATAAATCAGGGTTCATCAGACTTCAGCCATTGGCTGAATTGGCTTCTAGCGGCAGCTACAAGACTAGGGATTGCAGCATCCTATAAATTTTCGTCGAACTTGTCCTTCGGCTGTTCCCTGGTCCTTCCCGGTCCTTCCAGGTTCCGCTAAGTTTGGAATAAATTACATAGGCACACAAGAAAGTCTTACGTGCGGTGAACTAGACCAGTGGTCTTCATACCATTCGCTAGGTACCTGCGAGCTTGGCCTGACCAACCTTTCCATCAGGTCTCCTTTTTTGGAAAATGGGGGAAAAATTCTTAATTCGGCAATCAGCGATTCAAAAATAATATATTTGGAATATGCAACTTTTTAATGCAAGTAATATATCATTTGCATCAGAAAAATTCTTAGATGCTGATTATGCTATTTTAAAATCACAAGTTACAAAATTAAAGTTTTCACATTCCCTTACTTTGACCTGCCCATAGACAAAAGACCCCTGCTGGAGTAAGTGCATCCTAACTGAGGTCCGTGAACAGACCGAAAAGTAGTAGACAAAGTTAAGACGGGATGGGCCTGACCATACCTGAAAAGTGAGCAAAAAGTTTGCCTACCACTGAACTAGACCACCATACCTATATGTTCTTGGGGTAGCTGAATCCGAATCTGGTTTCCGCTTAGCTCCACCATGTCACCGTTCATCCCTAAACTTAAGAAAGCTTAAAAACACTCAAATAACCCATTTTGTGAATGAAGCATGAGTCTTTATTCCTTTTTTCTGTGTTATCGTACTCTTTTATTCTCAAAAGATCTATGAATAGGCTTTCTCTCAAGTTTCATGCTTTTTCCAATTAACTCTCTTTTCAGCGTTCAACAAAAATATCGACTTTCCATTTCTCTTATATCTTGGTGGTATTTTTGTGGTATTTTTGTAGTCCCTACTCTTGTGATTTTCCAGGGAATTTTCTACAACTTGCTTAAAACTAATCCATGCTGCCTTCTGTTTTGGATTCATTGACGTGATTAAATTATTATTTTCTGGTCCCTTCTCCCTTGAGGGCTTTGGTAAACAGTTTCATTAGACGAAGTTTCATATGGAGAGGGGGAAGTAATACTTTTTTTTTGCGTCAATCAGAGAAATCGCAATGATGTTATTAGAACCTGGTTGATATTTTCTCTTTGGCTATGTTTTCTGTTTATAGCGATTGTCTCGATCCCGAGTAGGCCATAAGCACAAAAAGCCATGGTTGTTTGTGAAGCCTGATTGCTGCCCCAGTACATTTTTCAAAAATTTGATATCCCCTCTTGCCAATCACGTTCTGGAAATTTTATTTTTTCTAAAACTAGTTCAATATTACTGTATAGCTCTTTAAGGAGGTTCGATGATTATCGTTTTTCTATACTTTTTGGCTGAATTTAAAATATGTACTTCAATGGTCCCTCCATCACCCTGCAATGCTTCAGTTAAGTTATGTTATATGTTATACCATTAAGCCGTTTCCCTTTCGGGGTAGGCGTGACTTGCTCGGTTGGAAAGTAGTGGGATAGGTATATAGGTGTAAAGTAGGTCGTTATATGGTATAAGGTAGATAGGTATATAGGTATATGTGTTATGGTATAGATATTTTAGATTGATCTGGAGTTTTCGTGTTATTTATTCAAATAACACGTTCACTCCGCAACACTGCTCCGACCCAGGTTGCTGATCAATCTCTCTAGCGATCACCCCAAGTGAGGAGCCTCACAAAATTGTTATGTATGGTTCCCCACTTGGGCCCATTAGTATCCAAGGTCTTTGTTTCAGGCATCATTCACTCTATTGTCATTCTGCTTATAAACTATTTGTCGCCACACATTTCTGTCCTGGCATACTACTCTAGCTTCATTTACGTCCATGCATTTCTTCATGCAAGCTCTTCTGTTCCTATGACTTCTTATGTCTCTTCGGATCAATGTCTCATTTACAGATTCTAACCATTCTTTCGGCGGTCTACCTCTGGGCATTCTGCCATTTACTTTACCTTTATATACTTGCTTCGTCAGTCGTTCATCTTTCATTCTTTCAAGATGTCCGAACCATCTTAACTGATTTTAAATAAACTATTTTTTTTAATATATATGTTCATAAACTTGCTGGATTAAACATGGAGTCTCACGGCAACATTTCAGATTTGCACACATAATGAATTTTAGCAGTTTCGATATCTATACAATTTGGCGAGAAAACATCGAATATGAAAGTTTAAATCTTTCTGAATACATACATATAGGAAAATGTATGTATTACTGATAAATTAACGTACTTATATTGAAATAAAGACAGCCTTTTCGGTTTCCAAGGCTGAGTAAATTCCTACTCTGGCGGCTGATAACCAGTACTGGACTCTCTCATTCTCGTTCTGCCTTCGCGTGTTCAGTTTGCATAGTTGCGACATTGCCAAGTACTCCGCCACCACTTCAGACTTGAGTCAAGCGTCGAAATTTTAATAATATTTACTCACTTCAAAAATTATTTTAAACTTGAAAATTTTTGTGCGATGTAGCAAATAATGATTCATGATAATATTTATGATAACTTTTTAGAATTTCTGCAATAAGAAAATTTTTAGACACTGCATTGACTAGCTATGCCATCATCGAACGTCTTTAAGATCAATTGAATGCGTATAGGAGGAAACACATTAGTATGATGAAGCAATACTACTTTCATACTTCTTTTTGAACGAATCAATAAGTAGCCTTCACTCAACGGCTTCATAAATGCCTGGCTTTGATTCATTTGTCAATCCATTGATGTCATAACAATATACCAATAAATGTTCCTTTCTTGTAAGAGCTTGCCCATATAAAAAGTACTTTCTGAAGTTGACAATTCGATTCTTCTTGCGTAAAAATTTTGGGAATTCTGTTACTTTTGTTATATTGGATGCAATCTTCATCACAAGACCTTATTTCTTCCACTTCGGAACCATCAGTAATTTTCAGATGCTCTATTGCTCCGCCCGTGTCATCATACTTCCTTCCATCGTCAGTCTCGAAAGATTTAGTGAGTCTTGTTACTGTTGCAAGATCGACATAAGAAAAGCTTTTCTTACCCTTCATAGTAACCCCTGCCAAGTTATTCATACAGAAATAGCAATCATTTTCCGTTAGTGGTTTTTACCACAAAGTAGGTTTCGTGTATTTCCGGATTTTGCCATCTCGACTGATATCCTAACGAAACTATTTCTCATTTGATACACAGCATCGAGACCAAAACATTCTTTATCAATTTTACAAATATTTTAAGAAATGAGTTCAGTATCGCTTGGAACCTACTATTTACTACAAATACAGCAGAATATAACTGGGTTCTTATCGCAAGAATATTTATAAGTGTAAGCTCGAACATTATTTCTAGTAAAGAAGCTTTGATTTCTTTGAATTACCTTACATTTTTTAGTGTTTCTATTTTTAGCTGTAGTTGTCACCACGGCTTGAACTTCAACACCAAAATGGGTTATTTCAGTGTTTTTACGATATTTTTTTAGCTTAAAAACAAAGGGGATCTGAGGTTAATATGCGGGAACTAAATTCGCATTCAGCGACCCGGAAGATACACTTTTTTCTGAAGGGTTCATTTGGTAAATCGATTTTTAGAATTTTTTGAGGTTAGGGACGAACTGAACTCTAATGGGGTTAAAAGGACCCCAGATTTAGAGTCAGTGACACCAAAAACATATGGATATGGTATATTATTGGTATTCATATCATTCACATAATTAAAATAATGTATAATATTCAGATATTTACGTAATATTTTTAAAAGTTATTCAATTAATATGTATTGAAATAAATTATACTAGGCCTATATGCTGTACTGAATTAGAAATTTGAAATATTATATAAAATAATAATGTTGTCTATTAGTATTGTTCAAGTAAGAAGTTGTTCAAAATTAATAAGAAATGAAAGTTAATATAATTCTTAAAATATTCAAGACTTCACGGAAAGAAATTTTGGCGACTGCGGTACTTATACGTACCACTGCTGAGCTAAACACACGAGCGCCGGCGCACCCTGTGTTCAAGACGTCTACTCTCTTATTTTGAGAAAGTTGCGATTCGTCAGAGGGGCGAACGATGCGCCAAACTTTTGGGACGACGACAGACCTAGAACTCAGTAAGGCGATTGCGCTATTTTTTGGGGATACGGTTTACACATGTGCGCAACCTCATGTAAATTTACTTATACAGTGAGGCCAAATTCGTAGTAGTCATAGTCATAATTGCGAAACAGATACTCTTATGCACCATCTACTAGTGTCTCACTTGCACTCACGCTTCTCTATGACTACTATGAAGTTGACCTTACGGTATGTATCATGTAACTATAGATAAATGGGAAGCCTTTAATTCCGTGAAAACTTCCGATTTTAATAGGACTTCTCTTTTTCATTCCGAGCATAGATTACATTAAATTTATTATTTATTTATTAAATTACATAAAAAAATTCTAATAATTTTTATAAATTCCTTAGTATGTAACTTTTCTAATAAAAAGAAAAAATATATATTTGAACAAACTTAGGTAAATACTTTTTACTTTTATTTAAAGTTTGTACAAAATAAAGGAGAACTCAGGAAATGAAGAAAGGGGTTTTCGCGTTCGTCTTTTCTCTGGCTTCTTCTTTATGAATTTTTGTTCAAAATTGTCCAAACTTTTCCTCCTTTTTAAAAATTTAATTTGAGCTTTTATCTCGAGATAAAATCGATTCATTTTACAAATAACAAATTTTAGTAAAATGTATTAAAAATTCGAGTACAAAAAATGTAGACTCTCCGGTGTGAACAACGAGCGCGAGTAAAATCTTTCTGACAGTCAAGCATTTGTCGGGGCAGCCAACACCTTAGGAAAGTGGTGAGCCCTGTTATTGATAGATCCAAATACTAAAACATTCTGACACCCTAAGCTAGATCTTGCTGTCTGATTTTAAATGGAATTGGTCTGCAGCATACTATTTTCTTATACCTTCTACTAAGCACAATAATTTTTGTTTAATTTGCATTAATCTTAAAACTCATACTCTTCATGCTAGTATTCAGTCTGATTAGCATTCTGTGCAAATCATCGACTGATTCTGCTGTAACGACCTCATCATCTGCAAACGTCAATCCACCCACCTTCACAGTTCCGAGATCAAAAACTTCTTTGTCGAACAGAGCCATTCTTAAAAATTTGTTCATGTATGTTTATGTTGACATATTTGTTCATTTTGAATAACGAAGAGGACACAACGCTTCCTTGCCTAACATTGGACTTCCCACATCTTTCATTTTGTTATTTTCATGACCTTACCGATAAAATATTTTGCAAATATTTTACCTACGGTATTTTGCTAAGCTGATAGCTCTATAATTAGGACAGTCACCTTGATCATCCTTTCTCTTGTAGAGTGGAACGAATCGCATTTATCGAATCACTTGGAATTTCCTCATTCTCAGCACATATATTCATCAACTCGCTTAGCTTCTCAGGCAAATACTCATCACTACTCGTAAGCATTTAAGCGGTAAATACCATCCACATCAGCAGCCATGCCATTCTTTAAATTCCTAATTATAACTTTAATCTCGGAGACAACAATTTCAATTTCACCACTTCTAACGCGATTTTCTAGCTTATCATCTCCTATGTCCCAGTTTTTAAGTTCCATAACTTCACCTCCATACAATTTATTCAAAAAGTCAATCATACAGTCTTTCACTTTCTCCATATTAATTCCATCTCACCAAGATTATTCTTAATTTCGACTAACTTTGCACTGCTGCTTCCTTTCCCAATCTTCTTAACCCATTTCCAAAATAATTTCTTATTTCCTTCAAAATAATGTTGTATTTTCTTATCTTCTTCCGCCTTGATTTTACCTTAGTTTTCTTTGAATAGTATATTTTATTTCCCTTTCTTATGCCTATAATAATTTTCTAGTATAATTCTCTTTTCATGGCTAAGACCTGTAATATTCAACATTCTGAAATATCCTTGCTTCTGCTTGTTAACAGCTACGCGGATTTCAATATTCCACCAAGCATCTCCACACATTATTCCTACAACCGCAGTACCACACACTTCAGATGTACTCTTGTAGAGTACATTCAGAACATTTGATAATGCCTGCATCTCTTACTAACCCTCTCAGTCTCTCATCCGCTACAACGAAGTCAATCATACTGTGGTTTTTACCTCTGCACCAAGTATACATCGACGGCTCCATGCAATATGAAATCAAGTCCAGATAAGTCAAGGTAAAGAAACAGTTCACTGTTTTTTCTTATGAAAAATCAGATTCGGGTTGCTCCTTACATGGAAGCAAGTCCGTTTTTATCTATTTTGATATTTGGATTTTTCGTGATAAAATAAACAAAACCAGAACTCTACAGCAGGTTATACAATTTCATAGAATTCTCGGCAATATTTACTATTGTATAGAATGTGTCATATTTTATTACGTGCTGCAGAACGTTCTGCTTGTTAACTTTATTATAAACAATCATACATTCAACTAATAGACCTGATTCGATGTACAAAGCAACTCTAGCCTGTTTTTTTTATACGCAAGAACCGTAACTTGTTTCTTCATATTAATCTACCTGAACTTGATTCCATATCGCATAGATTAATCGACATGTGGATCTTTTTATGCCTGAAACAAGTATTTATAATAAGCGAGCCTTCTTCTAAACATAAGCCAATCTATTTCTTCCTGCTGACATTCGTTTTTGGATCTCTAAAATTACTTTGTACCCTATCAGTATTTTCGCATTGCATGCCAACCCAGTCATTCATATCTCCGAGTAGAATGATTTTTTCCTTAGGATCTCAAGTAACTGAAGTATAATTTATCGAGTCCCAGAAGATATCTTTTACTTCACTACTTTCACCCTCAACTGAAGCATAACATGCTACAAAAATAAATAGTTAGGTTCACTTCTAGGTACTAGGTTCACAATCTAAGTTCACAATCTAGGTTCACTTTAGAATCTGGATAGTAAACGTGAATTTCGTGGAAAATCAAAATTAATTATTAAAAAGGTGTGCGATTTACAATAACGATTTTGCACTCCATGTAATTTTAGATACCTGGTTGTGCAGGTTGTGCAGGGAATTTTCATCGTAAGGACTTTGAACTTTATTTCATTATGAAGACCACGTTGTGCGAGAAAATTCAATTATAAGTGTTTTAATTTTAAGTATACTTTTACCAACAAAAAAGATCCAATGAGAGGGATTGTGTAATAATTTCAAACCATACAATATACGCAATGTCTCTCCCTTGAGTAAATGTATAACCTATCATATAGAATTTTGATACTTCTATTAAATTTTAAAGTGAATAATCGTGATATAACTTATTTGGAATCTTTCGCTGTTATTGATTTTGAATCTATTGATAACTATATCTCTAACAATTGTATAATGTAGAATTTTTTTTTCACCGTCTCAGAGTTTTGAAAAGTAAAACTAATACTGTTCTTGAAGAATATGAAACAATAGTAATTCCTATAGTCTCCTTGGTAATAAGATTTATTAATAAAATAGTTAGAGCTAGTCTTAACGTCTTACCAATATTGGTACGAATTTGCATCGCTGGGCACAATTTACTGAACAGGATTAAGAAACTCAGTGATATTTAGTAAAGCCAAAGATCATTTGTCCAAAATTTAATTGTTCACAAACATTATTTCTCCCAAAGAGTACCAGAATGTTACAAGGTTGGTAATGAATTCATAGAAAAATACTTAGACAATCTGCATATTTTCATATGCTTCATTACCAATTTAGTAACGTTCTGATACTTTTGAGAAAAATTATATTTGAGAAGAATGACATTTTTTACCAGTAAACACCTACCGGGCCTAGTTTTTTGATTTTATTTGATTAGTCATGAGCGTTTCTGCGAGGTAGGTAAGTAAGGTCGAACTTGTCGATTTACATTTTGCGAACCCCTAGGAAGCCACCGGAAGCTGGTGTATTTTTCATTTAAAGAAACAATATAACACGTGGGCATAAAAAGCTTGTCAGTAAATAACACGATGCGTTGACACACAGTAATAAATAGATAATTATATTTTTGATATATTCCAATAATTAAAGCTGAGCTATACTTATCAAATCAGAAAAAGAGTTTTCTTGACCCTGCTGATAATGTTGTGTTATACGTATTTAAGCGTATTTTATTGCAATATAAATTTTATTTTATAGGCTCAGGAAAGACACGGAAGTGCGGAAGACAGAATTCAGAGATTGGAAACTCAACTAGATGAAAAAAGTGCAGAAGTAATGCGCCTTAATCAACGACTCAAAATGAATGAAGAACATAATACTCGACTTAGTGCTACTGTCGACAAGCTTCTGTCAGGTATATTTTATTATTAAAAAACAGGGTAACGGAAACAAACGCGGAGAAAGTTCCTATTGTCCGATGTAGAAGCAAAAATTCTTTTTATGTTCACTATTTTTGTACGTACACTCAATTTTTATGATTCAGAAGGTTAGCTGAGACTCATTTAATGAATTGTAATAAAAAATAATTCATTTATGTTATAAATTAGAAGAAATCAACTGTTTCCTTGATAAATGGTTTCCCCACGGTAATTGTTTTCGTTACACTCTATATATTTTTTTAATTACAAAGATTATGTTGATTTTAAACACGTGAACAGCGAAGAAAAGGCTAGAGGTTCAGTCGAGAATCCGACTCTAAATATTAATCAATTCTACGGTCAGAAATCCAAAATTTTCACATCAAATCATTGCCTGCTGTGCAGTGGGACAGATGTGCCGCGCGCAGGATAGGTGGAACTCAGTCAATTTTGTTTATTTCAAAAATTACTAAATGTTGTTATTTTTGCAAAATTAAATGACATTGAAACAGAGAAAGATAGTCGGGTTCTGAATTGCTCTTAACGAAATTGAGTTTTTTTCTTCAAAAATCATACAATCTCGCCTTTTTAGACTTATTTCAGTGCAAAATTAAGATTTTGTAATTCTTGACCCAAAAATATATTATTTACATAACATCAAATATTTTAAAATTTCAGAGAATTAGAGTATTAAACAGTATTAAGTCCGTCGTCATTTCCATTCTATTATTTCATGCACTTGAAGCGCTATATAGTTTTTCATACAATGCTTAATAAACTGATCAATCCTTCCATACAAAAAAAAAATGTAATTTACTCAACCGATTGTAAATTGTTCCTCCTTTTTGTCTCTTCTGTAAAATTAGACTGATTGGACGTAAGATTCTCTATTACAAACGTTATTACAACAGTTGCCTCTGGATGCTTCCTTAGAGCTACCATCCGCCACTCCACAGGTTTTCAGTCGCTTGCTTCCTGACGGTCTAGAAAATTTCTTACAATGCGACATGTGTTTAATAAAACCGCTTTCTGAGCTGCTGCCAGTACTCTACCAACTCCTCAATGTTCCAGATGTTCAGCGCTTCTTGTGTGCACATTGCCCGTAGCCGAAATCCCAATAGGATGAATGAATGCATGTTTCACATTCCTCGATATTGTCTTTACATCATGCCTTAGTTCGCTATACTTATGGATCTTTGTTGTATAAGTTGTCTGAAGATTCCGGTTAGGCGGACAAGCAATGTCGATGATGTAGAGTCTTCCACCCTTTTTCTCTCGCATCAGGATTTAGAGTCGATTGGCTCGGATATAATGATCCGTCTGGATAGTAACATCACAATATAAGATGTAATCTTCGTTTTTCAAAAGGGGCACCGGAATGTATCTGTAGAAAGGCATCCATTCTGTTAAAGAGTCCGAGGTATAGGGAAAGTTGTTGATGTATAAAGCCCGCGACATCATCATGTCTGTGCGTATATTTTCTGTGAGCCATTATGCGACAATCATCAATAATGTGCTCGGTGGACTCGTTGGTATCTCCACATAATCGGCACCGGTCAACCACGTCTTGATGTAACACGTGTTTGCGATCATTTTTGGTGCTAACAACCCTGTCCTGAATCGCAATGATAAATCCTTTCGTTTCTGGATACAGGGCGCCCTTTCTTAGCCAAATATTGGATGCCTAACTATCCACTTCATGTTGATATAACGTTTTGGGGTGCTCGCCGTGGATGGCTTTCAGTCTCCATTGCGTTTCTAATTCCTCTATGATTTCTGCCCCGATATAAAAGGCCTCCTCTAAGGACAAATTCAAGGGCGTGTAGTCAAGATCCGCTTTACAGATGGTGTTGTAAAGCGCAACATTTCGCTTGCTGTTAAAATAGTCCGGTTTCAGGAAAGGTTTCTCGGCGGCTACAACCCTGCTCGAAGACGAGATAGACCAGTCACTGGACCGTTCGGAAATCACTATTTTAGCCCTACTCGATCTAACTTGGGCGTTCGAAACCCTTGATCACCAACTTCTTCTAGCCAAACTAAAATCTGAGGGAATTTCTGAGAAAGAAATGTCTTGGATTAGTGGCTTTCTCTCGAATAGAAGCCAGCGAGTTGAAATATCGAACACCTTAACCTCTCGATCGTCACCCATCCGACCACTAAGCAAGGGGGTCTTACAAGGTGCCGTTCTCAGTCCGCCTTTTTCCTGTTCATACCAACGACCTTCCAGACCCCTTGATGAAATTCCTGTCGATTTTGGAGGCAGTATCCGAGGACAAAGTGAAAGTCACGATCCATATGTATACGGACGACACACAGGTATATGTCTGCTGCACACTGGACGATCAAGATGCCGGTACCGCAGTGTTGTATCTGGCTTTGAAAATCGCGAGGTGGACTGAAGAGCGAGCTCTTGTTATTAACCCTGCTAAATCCCTTATTCTTCCTATAGGAAACTTAAAGATGCACGCTTGCTAAACTTTGAGATAGGTGGATCCTTGTTGTCCATCGTAGCTCAAGCGAAAAACCTAGGTCTTAAAATGCTATTCAGTTGGAGTTTCGAGGATCTTGTAACCACTAAAATCAAAGCGGCTTATCTGCGTTTAAGAAAATTGTATCCTTTCCGTCGCTCCCTTACACTCAGGGTAAAAATGTTTCTTTGTGAGTCATTGGTGCTGTACCTTTTTGAATATGCGTATACGACATTTTTCTCTTGCCTGAATGCAACTCTGAGAGAGAGAGAGAGAGGATACAGAGGGTGCAAAATGCATGCCTCAGATTCACATATGGAATTAGAAAATACAACCATATTACACCCACCTTGCAAGAATCTGGCTGGTTGAAAATAAAGCACAGATGGGAAGTGCAACTATGTGTCCTCTCTTTCGGGGTCTTCTCGCAGGGCGTTCCGCAATATTAATTTTATATATTGTCATTTGTAGAAGACAAGCGAGCTAGAAAATTTCTTGCAATGAGATCCGATGGCAAGCTATATGTCCCGCCAGCGAACACACAACTAAACGCCTTCGCACGGCAACATGATTTGTCTCTTCATAATAAGTAATTAGATTCTATTTCTACAATGATCTCGAAAACTATATATTCAAGCCCTATTTTTTAAGTTTCGTTTACTTATAGTTTAAATTATATTAAGAGGGTTAGGTTTGATAGCAGCTTTAAGCTGTACCTCGCCCTTTGGGTTCTTATGTCAACTCCAACTGCCATGTATTTATACTTCTTGTTACGAACTCAATAAAGATTTATTATTATTTAAATGGGTCCACCATCCGTCCCACAGGTACTCATGACCTGGTACTTCGCTACTAAACACGATCGCGAAACGCTGCAAGTGATTAGTAAATTGGTTGATTTCAGTCGTTGTTTCGGAACTCTATATTCTGCTTGCGCATTCGTCACAATTCTCGACTGTATGCCCTGGAGAGCCCGTCCATAGGAATCTCACATTCACACTAGAGAGCCCTATAGGGATCCAACATCCATCCTGGAGAGCCTGTTTATAGGGTTCCAACATTAATCCTGCAGTGCCCGTTTATAGGGATCCAAACATTCATCCTGGAGAGCACTATAGGGATTCAACATTCATTCTGCAGAGCGCATTTATAGGGATCCATCCTCCTTGTCTTGATTCCCCTATCCTGGATGGCAATGACAAATCCTTCCGTTTCCGGAAAGAGTTCTCCCCGCCTTAACCACAGGTTTGAGACATCATTATCCACGCAAGGAAGATCTAATGGTAGCTAGCTGTGCAGCGTTGAGATGTCCGATGTTCTGGAAATCAACTGTTGCCAGTTTTAAGGGGGTATACAGGTCAACTCTACAGCTGTAGTTGTAGAGTGAGATGTTAGTCCTGTTTTGGAAATATTCGCGCAATTGCGTCGCCCGAGAGTCACACAATCGACGAACATCCAAAATCTCTCTGCCTCCAAGCTTGCGTGGCGACACTATTCTCTGTACATCTGTCCTTTCAAGGTGCATTCGTTGCTCATACATTTTCAGGCGGATGATTCTGTTAAGCCTCTCGAGGTCAGTCATGGACCAGGTGATCAAACCAAAGGAGTATGTTAGGAGAGGAATTGCATGGGTGTTAATTGCCTTTCTGATGTTCTTCGAACTGAGGCCAGACGCCAGAATCCAACTAAGGCGACCCGAGAAAGCAGCCTCAAGCGCCTTTGTAATGGCAGAGTGGAGCGGACCACTCGCCTGCAATATGCCAAGCTACCTGTACGATTCTTCATCAGTCATTGCCTCAACCAGAGTGTGGTCGTCCAGTAGCAGCGGAGCATTTATCTCTCCACGGGACAAATGCAGCTTTCTGCATTTGTCCGAACCCTGAAACATCCTGATGTGGTAGGAAAAATGCAGCAAGATCTTAAGTAGGCTGTTCAGTTTCGACTCTGAGCTTACATACACCTTCATATCGTCCATGTACAGGAGTTGAGTGAGTTTCGACTCAGCCACTCCCACCTCAATTTTGAACCCATAGGACGTGTTGTTGAGTGTCCAACTTAGTGGGTTCAATGCTTAAAAAAACATAGTGAGCTGAATGAATCACCCTGGAAGATTCCTCGTTTAATGGGCAAGGACCGGGAATCCCTCATCATCCCACGACTAAAACATTTAATCCTTGTGCATCGCTGCATAGCGTGATCCAAAAATTGGATGACGCGCGGATAGATCTTATATGTCTTAAGGACCTCAAGTAAATAATAATGGGGTATGGAGGGAAACGCCTGTTGGTAGTCAATGTAGGCCATGTGCAAATTGCGTTGGTGGTGTTTCGCAACCTTTTTGTTCTTTGGAGAGGACGTTGTTCCTCTCACAATATTTAAAGACGAAGTCAGAAATGACTGCCAGTATCTACCTTTTTGGGTATGATCTCCAAGATGTTTTGAAGGGTCCCAGCAAGAGGGGGTGCAGAAACTCCATGTATTTGTACCAGAAGCTGTGAACGCCATCCACACCCGGCGCTTTCCAGTTCGTAGCCCTCTTTAGGATACGAGTCACATCGGAGGCTGAGATGGCTAAAACATTCATCCCAGGCAACCGTGCAACTCTGTCCTTTTCTAGGTGGAGCCACGTCTTGTCTGGTTGATTTGACCTATGAGTACCCCAGATACTCAACCAGTATCTGATCATTTCCTTGGCCCTAGGTGGTTCACAATAATTTGGAATTTTGTTTTTCCCATCTGCAAGTCTGCGATAGGAACGTTTTTCGTTTGCTACAAAAGTCCTATTGTCATTCCTTCTCGTGATCGCTCTCCTAAATCATTGCAGTCGCGCTGACCGGACCATGAACCTCTGTTTAAGATAGTCACTTCGTACAGGTTCGTAGATGTTCTTGAACTGATGTCATGTGGGCGAAGGATCTCCTACACGTGGCGAGCCTGGCCTTTGAGTTTCATGCTCATCATCCTGGCACACTTGACCGCAGCGCAATATGCAAGAGCCTGCACCTGCAGCAAGCTCATATCCCGCTGCAAGAACAGAGGCAGTATCTCGGTGTTTAACCTGCCAACTAACCAGAGAAGGTCCTTGTTGACTCTAAATTTCGACAGACCTTTCCTCATTGATGGTTCTAGATCTGCGAACTCTAGGATGGCATCAGTGAAGCACACCATGAGACTCAGGCTTTCCTCATTTAGCTCTTCAATAAGTTCAGCAGGAGCAGGGGCAGGCTCTGGCGGCTGCAAACCTAACGACTGTCAAACATGAGACAGTCGAGAGAAGTTCTGGTCGTTCCCTTCTCGTGTTAAAATTGTCAGCGCAACAAGTACTCATCATGATGTGTTTGAAAGTTGATGCGCTGTCGCGGCATTCCTGTGGAAGTGGTCGGCTAGGGGTTCCCAGCCGAAACATCCTCCGCAGGCGCAACTGATGTCCTGCTGCTTACCGCTTTTTGCCCATTTTCTGGCTGGACAGTAGCCCTTTCGGGTATCCCGGTGAGATCTACCTGTCCTTCGCGTAGCTCACCATCACCGGCTTGCATGCTGCCACCCCCAGCAGTGGCACTAGGGGCGCCCCGACGCTTCTCGAGAAGCGACCACCGTCTATAGAGATTTAATAACTTCAACATGATAAATTAATTTTTGGTACTCCTCTTAGTCCCTTTCCTCTTCGTTATCTGCCTGTCTGGCATGGGAAATCCTGTCAGTAGCAATGCTACATCCAGCATAGCCGTTAAATTCATGAGAGTAAAGCTCAAGCCCTACCGCGACGTCAACGCGAGAACACCTTCGGTAGGGAAGATTTTTTTTTTTAAATCTTGTTCTCGGGTGAACCCGGTTTTCCGTCATAGCCATGGACTAAGTCAAGTGACTGATGAGATAACCCTCATGGTACACACTATCAAAAAGTTACGTATGATACACACATGGGTATTTTTCACCCGGCGACTCTTTGGAAGCTTCTATCTCCTAAATAGGGTAATCAGTTTGAGCGATTTTTTTTAAATCGATAGGAAATTTACTCTGGAAGACGAAAAAAAATTTATGTTTTGTTTTATATAACAGGAAAGAATTCATTGACAAAAAACCGAAGAAAAATTTTCGTTTTTTTGTCTCGAAAATTCTTTTTTTTTCAAATGCTTGCAGTTTCATGAAAAATAATTATTTGTAAACTTTCAATATGAGAGATTTTCTATCTAATGCCGACGGACAAAAGCTGCATATTTTTGGCTTAGCCATTTTATTATCGCCAATGCAGTGACGAATATCTTGCTCTTCCGGTAAATCTTTTTTGTTTATAAACTCTTCGATAGCGAACCGAACAGTCGACCGAAGTGTTGGTTTGGCAAGCCGCCTGATCAAGTGAGCTTCTACCAGTTGCATACTTAATACAATAAGAAAGGCATGTCTTTTCATTGCTCTATTATCAGCATTCAATTAATATAAAATGAATGAGTTTACACTCGCCTGATCTAACATGCTACAGAACGCACGGATTGGCCATCGCAGAGTTTTTGTAACTACAGAGTATTGGTGACATTTTTGATCAAAACTGTCAGTACCGCCTTTGGTTTTGTTGTAAAATAGAACATTTCCAGGCTTTCCTGTTTCACTATCAATTTCGATTGTAAAAATTGTAAGATTGTAAGGATTGTAAGAAACTAAAACTTACCCATCAGCATAGGCAAATTGTACATTACTTTTATCTTTGGGAATGCTTTTGAATGAAGCAGCAATTTCTCGCTTATTTTTTCTAATTGTCCCTACTAAAGTCAAACCATATTCTTTTCTCAACTTATTGCAAATTGGAACACCCGTGAAGCAATTGTCGCACGTTATATTTCGTCCGCTCCCGTGTATAGATTCAGTGAGTTTTCTCGAATAAAAGTTGGGTATATGTTCATTCTCGTCTTTATCTATCACAGTACCTACGTAAGGTATCGTGTCTAACATGTAGTGAGTTTCAGCGTCGTTTATGGAAACAATTTTCAAATCATATTTTTCGGGTTTGGCTGGTATATACATTTTGAATATACATCGTCCACGAAAAGAAAAAAGTTGTTCGTCGATTGTACAATTTTGTCCGGGCACGTAGTTTTCTGTGCAGTTCTTTATGAAACTATTCCAAATTTCGAGAATGTGAGTGAAGCGATCATCTTTTTTTCTTTCAGAGCGCGTATTTTTATCATCAAATCTAAGGCAAGCTTGTAAAAATATGAATCGATTCCCAGTCATTGTTGCTTCGAACAAAGGGAAACTGTGTGGTCCCCACTTCTGCTTTGAGTCTAATTTAGCAACTTTTTGCGCACCAAGATAATAGAGCAACCCGATAAAATCTTTCAATTCAACAAGACCTGTTTCACACTGATATGATTGTACTGTGACGTTAGCTTTTTCGCAATTCTTAATTTCACGGTCAATCTGTTCATTTGTATGCAACAATATTATTTCGAGAACCTTGTCGGTGAATAGGGAACTTCACGAGTCTAATGGGTTTCTTGCATCGGCAGCGGGGCCTTTCGTACAAGGAAAATTTTGCGCTTCTGACGTTCGCTTACTTCTAACATTACGAATTTTTAAACACCATTTGAGATTACTCTTAGTATTCAGGTACGACGGGCGACCGCGTTTCTTTTTCGGCTCACCTGTTTTGCGGCTGCTCCTTGGTGCAGCTGCAAGCTCGTCTGCTTCAGAATCGCTACTTGCACTTAATTACTCAGCATCCGTCTCAGATTCCGTAGAGCTACCATTCTCGATGCCATCGTAAGTCTCACTCTCACCTGCATTTTCCATCTCGTCTTCGCTGATGTTCATTCTGGATCCTGACGATCCTGATGATCCTGAGCGTCTCCTACTTGATATGCCTTCCGATTCTTCCAAAAACAGAGCCCTGAACTGCGTTGTCTGCCACGAGTCATCATCTGCACACAAAAAATGAATATGAGTTTTTTGTTTCATTGAAAAAAAATCGTAACTCAGTAATACCATCACCTTTGCTCTGCTAATATGGCCACTCCATGGAAAAATCGATATACAGACTAAATGCCTCGTTCTGAAATAAATGATTTCCAATGAATGTTTCATAATTCATGCATAAAATATCAGAAAATACTCAATTTGTTACGAATTCATTGTAAAAAATAATGGAATCACCTTTTGGAGTCGGACATATGAGTAGGTTTTGTAACGTCGCATACACACTGGGTAATCTACACCCGAATCTCTACTTTCGACGTTCACTCTCCAGCTTCTAATGGAGCACGGACGCCGGCCCACAAAGAAGTCATAGGAGACACCTTAAGCTATCTTATATTTCCAGTTGCATGGTCCTAAGTTCATCCGTTCTAAAATGGCGCTTATTCAGATAAAACTGCCGGGTGTTCTGTACCCAGTGTGTACCATGAGGGATGAGCATATTAGAAGGTAATATAATACGATGCATGAAATTTCCTACGCTGATGTTGTAGGTACAAAATTAGGAGCATGGTGTAGTTTGGAATTCGTATTTTATCGCTGTTATCCTCACACAGCGGCCGCGAGCGTTGGAGGTGACAACAGTTGCCTCTGGATGCTTTCTTAGAGCTACCATCCGCTACTCCACAGGTTTTCAATCGCCAGCTTCCTGATGGTATAGAAAATTTCTCACAATGCGACAGGTGTTCAATAAAACTGCCTTCTGAGCTGCTGCCAGTACCCTACTAACTCCTAAATGTTCAAGATGTTCAGTGCATCTTCCATGCACATTTCCTGTAGCCGAAATCGATTATGTAGACTCTTCCACCCTTTTTTTCTCGCATCACGATATCAGGTCGATTGGCTCGGATGTAATGAGCAGTCTGGATAGTAACATCCCAATATAAGATGTAATCTTCGTTTTCTAAATCGGGCATTGGAATGTATCTATAGAAAGGCATCCATTCTGTTAAGAGTCCTAGGTTTAGGACAAGTTGTTGATCTATAATGCCTGACACATCATTATGTGGCATTATGTATCATTATCGGTTTGGTACTGACAACCTGGTCCTGAATCGCAATGACGAATCCTTCGGTTTCTGGATACAGGACGCCCTTTCTCAGCCAAATATTGGATGCCTTACTATCCACTTCATACTGATATAACGTTTGGGGGTGTTCGCCGTGGATGGCTTTCTGTTTCCATTGCGTTTCTAATTCTTCTATGGTGTATGCCCTGATATTCAAGGCCTCCTCTAAGGACAAATTCAAGGGCGTGTAGTCAAGATCCGCTTTACAGATCGTGTCGTGGTAGAACTACACTTTCAATCGTCGAGTTACTGTGGTGCATTCGGTGTTTCGTCATTTCTACGCGGATGTATACCATTAAGCCATTTCCCTTTCGGGGTAGGCGTGACACTACCCGATTCGGGTAGTGTTTCTAGGTGGATAGTTTCTTGTAATAAATAACTACAAGTGTGGGCTCACCACACCCACGACGAGCAACAACACGCAGTAGTATAGTAGTATTATAGTAGTATAGTATAGTAGTATAGTTGTATAGTAGTAGTATAGTAGTATAGTAGTATAGTAGTATATACTTGGATGGGTGAATGGTCACCCATCCAAGTATTAACCGCGCCCAACACTGCTTAATTTCAGTGATCTAACGAGAACTGGTTTTTTCAGTGGGGTATGGCCGTTGGATGACTCTGTTTAATCTTTCGAGGTCGTTGTTCGATCATGTGATGAGCCCAAAGGAGTATGTAAGGACAGGGATGACAGAGGTGTTGATTGCCCTGATCTTGTTTGCCGAGTTAAGAGAACTCTTCAGAACCAATTTGAGTCTTGTAGTGACATTAACACTAAATTCTTGTCAAAAAAGAAAATGGATTTACGTTCTCGTCCTTTTGATATACGTGTGGTGCTGGCAGCTTTACTTCCAGCTAGCAGCACCACAGGCGTCTTAAATAAAAAGTGCAAAGCACTGAATTTGTTATTTGAGTATTAATTAACACTAAACTAGCACTAAATTATACAATAGGTATTTTCCTAAAAATATAATGGGGTCATGTCAGATTCTATTGGTGTTTATTAATCGATAAATGGATAGATAAATTATTCAAATCATTTCTTAGGCGGGGCGAGTTTAGGATCGTGGTCACTCAAATCTTATCCCCCCCACTCTCTATGTTCTTCTTTCACATGCATTTCATACTACCTGAGCGGCGCGCATGAATGTGCTCAAATTTCCATTTAACCCAAATTTTATTTCATCATTTTTATTTATTCGAATAGTCAACTGTGTCAGTTCATACTTCGGATAAATAAAAATTTATAATATTTATTCATCCCCTCCCCCATGAGTATCGGGCGCACGTTTTTTTTTGTTAATGTTTACCGAGGTTTGGCAAAACCGTCGGATGGTTCTATTTTTAGACTTGCCTTGCCTTCGATTTTTTTTTAAATGCAGATTTCCAATTGCTCCGACATATAGAGGACAACAAATCTAAAGAAATAAACAAGAATTTTACCCGTGGACAAAGTGAGTTCTTTCTTGAGAGTATAACAGACTTTTTCATACTACTTTTTCACAATCATGTTAGCCTTTTCTACTTGCTTACGTTTGGGTGTTACGGTAATATGACTCAGAGAATATAACTAACGCCATCTCTCGGGATGAATGGTTGTAACAATTATTAATATGGTCAATCATTTCATGAATGTATTAGAAAATTACGGTAAAAGTGACTAAAGCTCTGGATCACTCTGCAATAGATCACTCTGTTCTCTCAAGGACCTGTAGCTTCGCGTGTCACTTACTCTTGTCTTTAACTGTTACTGGAATGTAGAATTGAAATTTAAAAACCCGAAATCGTGCCACGACTAATTTGTGTGTTCCGTTCTGCTGTACTCACTTATGCTTATCAAACTGAACCAACCCATTTCGGGCACAGACCTTCATACACTTTCAATATAGTTCATCAGTCTTGGTTTAAAAGATTATGAGTCGTACTCAGAGCGTAAAATAAGTTGTATAAAGACCGCGCTTTCCGGCGCCATTGTTGTTCATTGAAAGTGCTGTGTTTTTTAATGACTTGACCTAAGCATGCATGTCTTCCTACCAGAATTGTTCAGTCTCGTTTTTCAGTGTTCAAAACATTGGTCCTGTCGAGCCAGATTTTTCGATTCATTGATTCAATTCATGTGTGAGGACTATTTGCACAAATTCTGTTAGAGCTTGTTAGAGTCAAAACAAATATCAGTAGCTTGTGACTTTTTGACTAAATGTTCAATGTGCAGCGTCAGAGCTTTGTGACTTAAACGATTCTTTTAATTGTGACCATTTTGTGACAGTTAGACTAGTGAGATGCTTTCATAATTTTAATTTATGATAGAGCATTAATAAGTGTATGTGACTAAGTGACTATTAAATTGGATGCATTTTCTCGATTCTGGAAGGATTTTCTCAGTTTTCCGTGAAGGTATTGAGACAGGTGACCATGGATTTCGTAACCTTTACACGGTTTCGATAGATCGGTGAGCATTGGGTTGTCAATAATACCCAGATTTTTGTTTATAATTCAGCATCTGGTAAGTCGACAACACTCAACCTTTATTATCATCGATTCGAATCGAGAAAGTGAATATTATTTCGGGAGTGTCATTTTAATTGATTTTACCAACAACACTCAGACTTTTAGACTTTATTCAATTTCATCGTGATTTCTCCGTCTTTCAATGTGGTGCAATAAATTCCAAGAATTAAATATTGCAAATGACTTCTGATAATGAATTCAACGCATTTAGACCTTTTGAACTTATCGACAATTTGAGTTAGAATAATAATTCTTTTATTGGCGAACTGCCTTACCTGATAAAAACAATTTTTATTCAGTTCATTTTTAAAGATTGTATTCGCGGACTCATATTTTAACCTGTGTCGATTCTCTTTTATTTACAATGTCTATTTCGAGTTACTTTTTGGAACAAACTGAGCTTTGCTCTCGGATCCAAACTGCTTTTGAAAATACTCAAAAATTAAAACAACAGATCACTAAAGGAACTTTGGTCTCAAGACTTGAGTCCTTGGAGAAAAATGCCACGAACATTTATTTCACTAGCAGTTTCTATGCAACCACCGAAGAAGCATATCTAGTCGCGAAGGGAGCCTTTATGGACGAACTGGAAAAACTATCTAATGATATTGCTTCTACGTCGATGAATGATTCAGCCCCACAAATTGCTGGATTATCATATCGATCAATGCCAAAGATTGAATTGCCTAAATTCTCTGGAAATTATACGGAGTGGGCAAATTTCAAGGATTTGTTTACATCTTTGGTTTATTCAAATCCTGGAATCTCGTTAGTGGAGAAGCTTCATCACTTAAAATCTAGTCTCACAGGTGAAGCAGCTCAACTACTTCATCGAATTCCGATAACTCAAGGCAATTATCAACATTGCTGGGATCTGCTTTCTGAGCGCTTTGAAAATAAAAGAGTTCTTATCAACTCTCATTTGGCTGAGCTTTTTTCAATTCAGCCAATGAAAGCTGAGTCTTCGAGCGCTCTGAAGGAAGTTTATAATGCAACGGTTGATAACATCGAAGCTTTATCTGCCTTGGAGGAACCGGTCGACAAATGGTCATCTTGGCTAGTATATATTACAGTAGAGAAATTAGATCGTCAGTTTCGCCGCGATTGGGAAACTTCTCTTGGTAATTCCACGAATCCTCCAACGTTTGACCAATTGAAAACTTTCTTACAAACCAGGATTCGAACTTTGGAAGTTTTAGATTCTACGCCAAATCAGTCTAATCAGTCCTCGTCTCAGCAAACTTCAAAGTCTCAATTTCAAAAGAAAAGGTTTGGAAAGTTCACAAAGTCGTCGAATTCTACAACAGCCAACGCCAACGCAATTACAGAGCAGCCGATAAAGGAACAACCATCTAAAGAACAGTTTACGAAGAAGCCATTTCAGGAAAGGAAATGCTTTTTATGTCGTGAATTGCATTATCTAATGTCGTGTCCACAGTTTCAAAGTCAGTCTTTAGCACAAAAGAAAGAGTTCATTTTTCAAAGAAAGTTGTGTACCAATTGTTTAGGATCTCATTCATTTCAGAATTGTTCTTCAAAGAATTTGTGTCAAATTTGTCAGGCGAAACATCATACCGTACTTCATGATCCATCTTCAAGCTCAGGACAGTCTTCTTCGATAATTCCAACTACATCTACAACGCCTCATCAAGCACAATCTACTCATGCGGTTTCTGTGATGCAGATTTCTCAGAATAAATCATCATTGGTTCTTCTGACAACAGCAATGGTCAACGTGACTACATCAGCTGGTCATACAAAGTATGTTCGAGCATTTATCGATCAAGGCTCAGAGGTGTCCATAATCTCTGAGTCTCTTGCTCAAAGTCTTCGACTTCCTCGCACCAGAGGACCTGTTGTTCTCTTAGGAGTGGGGGAAAGTAAGTCGGGAACATCGCGTGGATCAGTAAACGTCGTTGTCTCACCAAGGTTTAAGTCGAACTATAAGCTTCAACTCAGGGCTCTTGTTCTTCCGAAGTTGATTTCTAAACGCCCAGAGCATCAAATTAGTCTTGAGGAATGGCCTCATCTTACTGGACTTCAATTAGCGGATCCGAGCTTTAGTGGAAGTGCTCCGATAGATCTAATTTTAGGAGTAGATGTTTATTCAACATTAATTGAACAAGGGCTTCGCAAGGGTTCCCCGGGCTCTCCTGTAGCTCAGAATACCGTTTTCGGGTGGATTCTCTGTGGACCAACAGCGAATAACTCATCGTTGGATTCATCCACAGTCAATATGTTCCATTGCTCCAAGAGCGACGAACTTGTCTTTGACCTTAAAAAATGTTGGGAGGATTCAGAAGTCGTGCCTCCTAAACTTTTCCGAACAACTGAGGAAGAAGAGTGTGAAAAACATTTCGAAAAGACTCACTCTAGGACTAGAGATGGGAGATACGTCGTGCGTCTTCCAATCAAGGGTGACGTCACGTCGATAGGAGATTCTTATTCTCCAGCTCTTCGCATGTTACTTCATATGGAAGAGCGGTTCAAGAGAGATGTTCATCTACATGAAGCGTATTCTAAATTCATGGAAGAATACAATCAACTTCAGCATATGAAATCCGTCAACATCCCTGAAGATCCAAGGAGCATCTCACGGTCATTTTTCCTTCCGCATCATGGAGTTTGGCGTGAAGCTAGTTCAACCACGAAACTACGAGTGGTTTTTAATGGGTCTCAGCGATCAAGTCGAGGAATTTCATTGAACGAGTGTCTTCATGCAGGGCCAAAACTGCAGTTGAATATTTCAGATGTCTTGCTGCAGTGGCGTCTTCATTTCATCGTTTTTTCTGCAGATGTCGAAAAAATGTATCGACAGATCATCGTTCACGAAGATGATCAGAATCTCCAACTTATTCTGTGGCGCGAAAGTCAAAATAAGCTAGTTCAAGTATTTCGACTCAGCACTGTCACATATGGTCTGACTTGTGCTCCATTTCTGGCTCTTCGCACCGTTCAGCAGCTTGGTCTTGATGAAGGGGATCGATTTCCCTTGGCTGCTGAAGTGATAAAAAATGGCATCTATGTCGATGATGTCTTATCAGGAGCGGATAATTTGAGAGATGCTATTGAATTACACAAACAACTACGTGGTCTTTTCACGGCGGGCGGCCTAACGCTCAAAAAGTGGAATTCAAACAGTCATGAGCTAATGCAGCGCATTCCGGAAGATCTGCATGCGTTGTCTCCAGATATATCTTGGCATTCAGAAACATCGGTTTCGATGCTTGGGTTAACTTGGCAACCCAGTACCGATTGTTTTATTTTCCAGGTTGATCTTAGGCCTATTAAAAGTGTCATCACTAAGCACCTTGTCATAAGCCAGTCAGCCCAATTATTTGATCCTTTAGGATGGTTGGCACCTGTTATCATCGTCGCAAAGATTTTTATTCAGGAACTCTGGAAACTTAATTTCTCCTGGGATGATCCTTTGCCTGAAGGAATTCGTCATCGTTGGATAAAATATTATGAAGATCTTCCTCGTCTCTCCGCAGTCAGGATACCTTGGTGGATAGGATTTCGTTCGTCGATGTGCTCTTTCGAACTTCATGGCTTCGCTGACGCTTCTGAAAAAGCATATGGTGCTGTCGTTTATTTAAAGACGATTTCGCCCAACGGAAATTGTTTTATTGGACTCATAACGTCAAAAACGAAGGTCGCTCCTGTTCAAACTGTTCCACTTCCTCGTCTTGAGCTATGTGCCTCATTCTTGTTAGCTCGTCTCGTCGCTCACCTTGAAACTCAACTTCAGTTTGATGCCACTGTACATTTGTGGTCTGATTCATTGAACACGCTTCATTGGATTTCAGCTGTACCAACAAGATGAATGACATACGTCGCCAATCGGGTCTCGGAAATCCAAACGACTGTTCCTTCAGCAATTTGGCATCATGTTCCGGGTGCAGACAATCCAGCTGACTGTGCTTCTCGCGGTTTATCAGCTTCCGAATTTTCACAATTTTCACTCTGGTGGAATGGTCCACCGTGGCTTAAAAACAAGAAGAGTGGCCATCATCTTTAATCGGTCCTCCAGAGAACACAGTGACCAAGGAAGAACGTCGAGTTACGGTCAACGTCGCAGTTTGTGTTAATGAACCTTGTGAGATTCTGAGTCGCTATTCATCTTTGGACAAATTGCTACGAGTCACTGCTTGGTGTCTTCGATTCAGAGACGCCTTGAAACATCGTTCTACCATCGTCTCTCCGAAATTAATTGCATCAGATCTTCGAACGGCTCTCTTTTTTTGGATACAGCAAGAACAAAATCGCTATTTCTCTAATGAAATCATCGCTCTGAAAAATAAAATGCAGATTTCTAAGAGTAGCACTCTGATAAAGTTGACTCCATTTTTTGATGGTCAACTTCTTCGTGTAGGAGGTCGTTTAAAGCATTCTCTTCTGACTTATGATGAGAAGCATCCGTTGATTCTACCTCCGGAGTCTATTCTTACAACTCTCATAATCCGTGATTGTCATCTTCACTGTCAACATGGAGGTGTCCAACTTACCCTTGGAACGTTACGACAATCTTATTGGATTCTTCGAGGTCGCAGTTTTGTACGAGCATTGATTCATCGGTGTATTGCATGCGTCAGAAATAGAGGTAACACTCTGCAGCAGATGATGGGTGATCTCTCTTCTATCCGCATAACTCCACCTGAACGAGCATTCATAAACACTGGAGTAGACTATGCTGGACCCATCAATGTTCGCACCTCCAAAGGACGAGGTCACCATTCCCACAAAGCCTGGATTTGCATTTTCGTCTGTTGTGCCTCCCGCTCAGTTCACCTAGAGTTGGTTTCCGATTATACTGCAGAAGCCTCCATAGCAGCTTATATTCGCTTCACCTCCCGTCGTGGTCTTTGTCGAACGTTGTCTAGTGACGAGGGTACGAATTTTGTGGGGGCAGATCGTCAATTAAAGGAAATGTTTTCTGAATCATCAGTAGAGTTCGCTTCCGTCGCTAAATATCTATCTTCGCATGGTAGCCAGTGGAGATTCAATCCTCCTACAGCACCTCACTTTCGTGCTCTCTCTGTCTTACCAATATTCTTGTTGCTCGGTCTCCGAATTTTTTTCACTCGTTTCGTCAGTCCGCGTTCGCCAAGCAACAAGTTCTGTCTATTTTATTTGTAAAGTTTTAATTTGTTATCAATAAAGACCGTGGTTTCCGGCGTCATTGTTGTTCATTGAAAGTGCTGTGTTTTTTAATGACTTGACCTAAGCATGCATGTCTTCCTACCAGAATTGTTCAGTCTCGTTTTTCAGTGTTCAAAACAGGCATATTGTTATGAAGAAATGTGAAAAAATTTGCAAAAATTATTATTTTCCTTAAGAATGAGAGGATATGTGCGATCTTTAAATATATTTTAAGATTTTGGAAGATGTTTTTTGGTTAGAATTTATTTCTGCAAAAAAGATCCTGGTCAACTAACAAGGGGACCTTTAGGTCTGCTTTTTTTTTGTTTGAATTGAGACTCTACTCAATGAAAGGTACGTACCAGAGGTTTTCTGAGAAAAATCAAGAAGACGCAATTTTGGCCCATTTTCGAGAAAAATGCATTTCGAATATTGCGAAAGGATGGTCATCGAGCCGGTGTAAAAGTATTTGGAGTCGTCGGTAGCTCCCTGGTAGAGCGCTCGGCTGATAGCCGGAAGGTTGCCCGTTCGATTCTCGCTATCCGTACTTCTCTTTTATTCATTAAAATGCTTGTTCATTCTATTTTTGAATAAAGTTTGATAAAATTATACCATTTAATGATTATTTATTCCTTATTTTCAATAAAAACTCTGTTAATAGTACTTTTATTACCACTCGTTTGAACAATTGTGCATTTTATTCAAATTCTTTATTCTTCAATAGTTCCCAGTATCTATATTATTAAATTAAAGTAGAAACAAAGTAGGAACGAAGTGAAAAAATACACTTTCAAGACACTTCTGATTCTTATTAGTAAATATCTATGAAATGAGTCACTACATCCACTGGCATTTCATATTTATTATTTAAATTTGTATTTGAAATACTTCGTTTCAACTTTAATTTAATAATATAGATACTAGAAACTATTGAATAATGAAGAATTTTAATAAAATGCATAATTTTCCAAACGAGTGGTAGTGAAAATACGATTAACAGAGTTTTCATTGAAAATAAGGAATATATAATCATTAAATGATATAATTTTTTCAAATGTTATTCAAAAATGGAATAAGCAAGCATTTTGATAAATAAAAAAAAACATGGATAGCGAGAATCGAACGCGCAACCTGGCGACTATCAGCGGAGCGCTCTACCAGGCAGCTAACGACTCTACGATTTACTTTTACACCGGCTCAATGACCATCCGTTTTGCAATCACTAACCCGAAATGGTCAATAAATGAAGCGTACTGAAATAATTCTTGAAAAAAATATCCATTTGTAAGATATTTTCTCAATTGTACACAGATTAAATGGTTAAATCAATTAATAAAAGTCTACTGTCATAGTAAACTTGGGACTCCAGGTTTTATGGCTTTATTGATTTGCTTCAAAGTTAGGTACACCGTATTCAAATTATTGTCGTGTTTCTATGACATCCATCCTTTCGCCCAACATTGTTCATTTCAGGAGAGCTTCGGAAATATAAGACACATCTGTTTTTAATAACTTTCAAGCAAACGCGTTGAATTTGTAGATTTTTTCGGAATGGGCATGTATAACAAATTTCCGAAATATTGATATATAATATATCGTGGATGTGTTTACAGTTAAAACTGCACTCTAAAAACAATTATTTGGTAATTTTTAGTACATGTGTCTACCAATGAGATACGATATAATGACTATTCAAGGGTCCGGACGCAATAAGGACATATACAATTTTCTCTTTCGAAAACGAAGTCCCCTGGAGGCTTTCAAAAAATTGTTAAAGTTTTCATTTTTAAAGCATGTATCTAGATGTTAAATTTTATTGTGAATCTTTTTCTACTGAGGAAAAAATTGTAGCTTTTTTAGTTTTTAAATTGAACAGGCAAAAAGCTCTCATGACAAAAATCCGGAGAAAGATATGATAAAGTGACTGCCTAACTGGTAAGCGACATTCAGGATTTGTTTTGTAAAGAAAACTTTGCACAAGTTTTTTGCATTTCGTCTAAAAATATTCAAACATTAGGCTTACTTCATCAGTCAAAGAAGACCCCGAAGTGCAATCTTTAACAATTTTATTGAAAAATTTCAAAAATTGACGAACTGAGCACGAGCTGAAGTGAAAAAATAATTAAAATTGATTGTTCACAACATGACAGTTTTTCGACAATTCTCTTCGCAGAAAATTTCAGTATGCTCGAACTCCTTAGCCATACAATAGCTCGTAAGAAAGTCTGCCATCCTGGCTTGGAGTTCCTCTTAAAAGGCAACTTAGTCTGTACCTGGGGTTTCTGTATCACAAAAACTTGGGCTTTTGCAGGACCAAACGAAAGACGGCCTATCTGTGATCTGAGATGCATTCCTCTTCCTATACAGAATCTTCTTTCTGATGTTTTTTTGAAAGATAGGAATATTACCCCGATTAAAAATCTCCCCATACTGTTTGGTGATCGTTCGCATCACATCCCATCAGGAGAAGGATACGTACACTTTGAGTCTTACTCCTGTATTGCCTCTGCGGCTTACCTTGATAGCATTTTATTCCCTGCAACAGCCGGAGTTTTCAAATTAGGGTCACACCTGTCTAAATCACAGCCATGCACCTGCTTAATATCATCAAGACGCCTTTGCGGTGATGGAAATTTATCTGCGTAAAGGTTATATCCCACTTAGTTATTGTTTTGCTGAATCGAGGCATTCTGGGAGGTTTTAGGGCCATTCTCTGTGTCTACCAGAGACTTTTTGAAAGACTCTCTGTCGGGCCCCGACAGGGTTTGAAGATCCGAGCCCTTAAGGAACTGTTTTCTCTCTGGAGGATTCCTAGAACCGTAATTCAGCATGTTCCCACTAACTTCAATGACTCTTCCAAAGAGTAAATTCTCCAATAAACTTTATCTCACGACACGCCCGCATGGTCCACCTTCATCAGGTCCTTCCTCCGATTAGACCCTTAAGCCCACCCGCCAGCTACAAGTCCCCGTGATCTCAATGAAAGGACAACGATAAGTAAAAAATCTTAACATGATTAAATCTATTCAGAAGAAAAAAGAAACTTTCTATTACATTGCTCTTCCATAAATAGCCCAATTATTGAAAACGGATACGTCGCCAATGGCAGTAGCTACTGTCACATCACGTCTCACCGACGCGATACAGAAGGCAATGAATGAAATATTTATCACAAACAAAGAAAACTTTTGTCCACTGAATCGAGCACAAACTGATATTTTAAAACAGCTTTCGCTACGAGAGAAGAAGTTGTTAGTGCTATGGTATCCATTATGACGTTAGTGTTATGGGATAAAGTCGCCTTCAACCTACCAAAATATTTAGGTGCCTTCAATTACATTTTCTCTACGATTATATAAATTAAATAAAAATATTATTTAAGAATTTTGTACTTTTTAAGAGCAATGTAAGCTGCGCTTATATTCTTATATTATATTCATAATCCTCCCAGTAATAAGTCATTACCATGCTTGTAATGTACTAGAGTTATAAGATGCGCTTTTCAGCCATTCTTGTAAAAAAAGACATTGAAAAAAAACCAGGCACATTGCATGGACCGCGATGCGAGAGTATTTCAATTCCATGTTGAGTCAGGCGGTAACGCTGATCGTGTAGAAGTAAACTTCTTCCACCAGAAGTTCTTGATCCCATCTGGTTCTGCAGCTGAAAAGTTCTTCGTGCCCCTAAGTGCTTTTTTTACCTCTTATACAGTGGTTAATGGACATTCCTCCTCAAATGTTACAAGGTTGTCGCCAAACTCCTTGAAGCGGATGATATGACCTCTCAATCTTTTTACAGCTCCAGTGCTTTCGGGATCTTGTAAACCTCTCTCCAAAAAGTCTCTACCTCGTTGGGCTTGGGTGGTTTTTTGACAGAAACAGGGAGATCGCTGAAGAGGCGCGATGGATCAGCGAAAAAATGTTGATTATCCCTGATCCATCCATCCCTCTTCTGTATTCTTCTCCTTGCGTCAGATGTAGATCCTTAGTTCTTGGGCGAACTTTCGAACCCTTTTCGTGAACAGTCTACCAGATGTTATGTAGTCAATCACACACTGAAGACGGGACGCCCAGGTATGTATAAGTCTCTCCAGCGCCAAGTTGTCGCATAACGCTTCTGTCGACTGTCTCAGGGTCTCCAGGGATGGCAGTAAGTTTTTCCCGCTTGAAATGAACCTTGGCCCTTTTCCCTAACCCAAACTCCTATCCAATGTCCCGAGTGTACTCCTCGACATACCTAGATCTAGATTTAGTTGCTCTGAATTTCTGACCTAGATTTTGAGGTCATTGGATGTAAAATACATTAGTGTGATTTAAGGAACGATAAGGCTAGACCTACAGTCTTCTAGATAGGGTTAAAATATGCTTGTGCTAGAACCCAGGCCATCTAGAGAGGCCTCGCTCCACAAGCCCGAGTCTAGCTAATGCTGGACACTGGAATAAAACATGCAGGGATATTTCCTCATCCTGCCGAATTTCTTGCGTCGTGGAATTGAACCAAAGATATTGTACAGTGTACACCTAGATGCGGCAAGTAGCGATGGAATAGGGGATAGAATTGTTATTAGAGGAGGATAAATTTAGACGGCGCTGTCGGCGAAAGTCAAGAGCTACCCCGCTGTGCGTATGTACCTGCTAAAGTATCTATCCCCTTTTAACGGTTGTCGTGAGTAAAATGGGCGGAAGAGGCCGGAATGATTTTCAGTAGATAATATAGTTTTCTGTTGATATTCATGATCACTAAAGCAATTAAAACCATGTCTTACCCGGCGACCAAGGTCAATAGGAATCAATAAACAGATAAATATTTATCATCGTTTAATGAAATTCAATTCCGTTCAGATATAACTAAATATATATATATATATATATATATAGTTAAAAGTTTGTCATAAGGACAACCGCAGGATTTCGCCCGAAGCGGGTGCTAATCTGAAAAATTGCATCCGCTCCTAGCAAAATCGTGGTAAAATTGCAGCTGTAACCACGTCTCACGACCGTGAGTTGGTGGTTACAGTCTGCGACGAATTCAATACGATGATCCAGCAAAAGTCTTATGCACCCTGAGGACACGGAGCGACCCAAGGACGACCGCCTTCTGCATTTTCCCCGCAAGTGTATTAGCATTTTGTTGACATGCAGGGATGCTTTTCAGGCTATTACCCGTTGAAACCTTGGCACCTCCAAGAGAGCCGATGATCAAGACGATTAGCTTAACAGAATATTCCGGGTATAACCGTCGCAACTCCCTTGTAAGATCTTTATATGTCTCTTTCTTTTCTTTCTCCTTGGCTGTGACGTTTTTGTCAGCTGGTGCCGAAAATTCGATAACGAATATGGTTCGTTTCCCGAAGAAAAGGAGAACTATGTCAGGCCTCGAGTGCGCAACAGAAACAATTGTCGATAATATAGGGATGAGCGATTCTCTCGAAAAGATCGATTCATAAATCGATCCAGGATCGAATTTATTAAGATTGATTCAGCAAGAAAATCGAATCAGAAGAATCGATCTTTCAAGATCAATGTATAAATGTCATAAACAGTTTTTATTTACCTATAAATCATTACATTTATTCAGTTTCAAATAAAATGATTCAAATCGACAATTAAACACTGTTTATTCCTTTTTTCACAAAAAACTTTGTAAACCAGGAAAAATTCTTAAATATTTGTTCATTTATATTGAAAGTAATTTATTATTGAAAAGTAATTAAGATGCATGTTTAAAATTGCATTTCGAACAATTTTTATGGGTAAAATAGAAATGGGGGAAAATTTCCAGAATCGTCCATCCTTACGAGAATATGAAGTTCAAGTATATGCGGCACTTCTCATTCTTGACAATTGACTCTATTTCTTTAGGAGCGTTTAGCAGAGAGGCATTTGGGCTAATGCCGTAAGAGTGACAGAGATGGTAATAGAGCACTCTAAGTGCCGCATTGTGCCCTTGGATGTAGGTCGTTCCCGCATGAGTTGGACAACTAGATAGTATGTGTCCTAGATGCTCGGCGTGTGCATGACACGCTCTGCAGCTATCATCGGGAACTTCTTGGCTCAAAATGTGGCGACGGTATGCTAGAGTAGAAATGACACCTTCTTGACATGGCAAAATAAAGCCCTCCGTGCCCGAATTCAATCCGGGTGATCTAAGTAAAGCAAACGCTAGCTCATACGACCTCGACTGATCTTCCACATTTCTGTGGAAGATGCCGTGCATCCTCTTGTCGAGGAGCTGTTCGCGGAAATTTTTCTCCTGTGCTTTCTTAATCCGAGCCGTCAGGAGTGAGTATTCAAGATGAATATGATTCGATGCATTTTGCTCACTCCTGATATTTAAGTTAAGGCCGAGTGTTTCAGCAGCCTCCTCCGCTGCTTTGTACAGAAACGCCCCTTTGCCCACTTCTTTGTGTTTCCTGACCATTTTGAGAAGAGGGTTTTGTCCATTTGCGACTATATGTGCTTTACCCAGAATAATCCTGTTGTGAACACATTCAAGATTTAATATTCGACGACCACCTTGACTGCGTCAGATGTAAAGTCGTGGAACAGAGGACTTACGGTGCATGCTTTTGTTCATGTGCATAACCTTTCGGGACCCGATATCAAGGGATCTGAGCTCGTCCTTCGACCATGGAACTACTCCAAATGAATAGAGTACTGCTGGGACGGCAAGCATGTTCGTTGCAGATACTTTGTTCCTCGCCGACAGTTCGGAAGACCATATCCGTCGGATGACATGTTTGTATTTGCATCGGACTGTATCCTTTATAGATGTCACGTCCTGAATGCGGCTCTGTGGCACGCCCAGGTATGAGTAGGTCTTTCCAGCGCGAAGGTACTCTTTGACAATTTTTAGAGCTTGACGTAGTTCCTCTTTATTTCTAGCATAGATCTTGATATCATTCATGTAAAATACATCAGTGACCTTATGCTTTCGGTGTCCAGGTTTGCTGCAGAGGTACCCTTCGGAATGGTGAAGTGCGAGAAATAGTGGAAAAATGTGAGGCAAGAGAGGAGAGGGCTCATGGTAGCGCCCTTAAAGACACCTCTCTGAAAGGTGATACTGTTAGTGATTACATGATTTTTCCCAGATGAGATAGTAAATTTGCTTTTCCAAAGCAGCATTAATCTCTCTATACACCTCACGATGTGTGGATGAACCTTCAAGCTTTCTAACAGACAGATGATAAGTCTATGGGAGGTTGAATCGAAAGTTTTCCGGTAATCAATCCAGGCAATCGATAGAAATCGCTGATAGGATGCTGCGTCTTTACAGACACATCTATCGATGAGCCGGTTCTCCCGACATCCTGCTACGCCTTCCTTTGAGCCGCGTTGTTCATACATTTCTCGCCACAAAGGTCCAATTGTGTGAATAATCCTATCATTTAGAATAGCTGTGAAGATTTCATACAATTTGTTCAGACAAGTTATTGGCCTGTAATTCTTAGGGTCAGCTATGTTTCCCGTCTTAGGCAGGAGCACTGTGCGCCCTTTCACCAACCACTCCGGAATAGGCTCTTCCGACTTTAGATATGAGGTGAAAATCCAGACCAGATGCTGGTTGGTTGAAGTAAATTTCTTCCACCAGAAGGTCTTGATACCATATGGTCCCGGAGCAGAATAGTTCTTCATGCCTCTTAATTCATTTTTCACCTCCTCGGTAGTGATAGGTGGGCATTCCTCCTCAGGTGTTATGAGGGCATTGAACAGCTCCTTGAAGCTATTTATGTTCTTTGAGCCTCCTTCAAGTGGATGTTGAACTTCGTAGACTTCCCTCCAAAATGCTTAAACCTCCTCTGGTTTGGGCGGATGTTCGGCAGTAACTGGAGGGTTTTGGAGGAGTTTAGGTGGGTCAGATAAAAACTGTTGATTTTTTCTGAACCACCTCTCTCTCCGCTCTAGACTTACCCTAGCGTTAGATAGTACTCGTATTCTGTCAACAATATGCTGCCTGATGGTCAGTAGGTTTGACTTGTTGATTGTGTGATGACGGTTCCGCATTCCGCGCGCGAACTGTCGAACCTTGGCAGTGAAAGTCTTGCCAGATGTTATGTAGTCAATTACACACTGAATGCGGGACGCGTTCTGTCTTGCCCAGCCTATCTTTGTGCTGAGTTGATGCATTCTTCATTTGGTTTTATAATCAACCGTTGGTTCTGTTTTGGGAGCATTCACATATGATGTCACGCGGTATTTCAAGCTTTCTTACCCCCCCGTACCCCATGTCACACTCTGTCACGAATTGAGGAGACCCCCCACAATAATTACGTCACGTTCTGTCACCCCCCCCCCCCCTTTCACCATTTTTTAAAAATAATTATAATAAGCACTTTTCGGAACCTTCTCAAATATGGGAATCAATCGTTATATGAACATAATACAAAATATGAACCTGATTATCAAAAAATTTTTATTCTTTTCAAAAAACATAAAACATTTATGAGTAATGAATTGGAAAAAAAAACATTCCACAAAAATCGACGCTTGCGCCTTGTAGTTATAGCAATATACTAACATAGAATTGTGTTATATATATTTTGTACTTTATATTAATAATCTTCTGTAGTCCAAGGGCTGCAGGTCCAATTTTTGACGCAATTTATTATTGGCAAGGTTCCTCCTAACTCTTTGCCTTCAAAAACACATTCTACATCGCTTTCTTCAAGCCATTCTGCATCTTCATCTTTCTCCTGAAAATCAATGAAATTAATTCGTGTTGAATTTTAATTGAATCACAAACTGAAAGCACATTCAAAAACAGCATTATGCTAAAATTAAGACTTAAGTTATTTTTTATGATGCACAAGAGTTCCTTGGCTCGACGTGCAGCTACTCGCTCCGGTCTAATTCTTTTCTGACTATTATTTACTTTTTTGTGTACTTCTTTAGTATGTTTTGCAGCAGATTTCATGGAAGCATGATACAACCCGCACATTCTACAGCACCTTGCAGTAATTTCAGTCCTAATTGACGGACAGTACATATCGTATGGTCGTTGATCAGGAT
>CAKNXH010063724.1:202522-223102 GCA_932178445.1 Andricus quercusramuli | reverse complement strand
ATTGTTCTTGTGATAGGTGCTCTCGGAGGTGTGAAATTATCGCTGGTTCGTAACCTTAAAGCCATACCCGCGTGCCAAAAATATGCCAAGGCTCTTGCGAGATGGATGCAGAAAGCTGTCATCCTTGGGTCGCTTCGTGTCCTCAAGACACACGAGGGTTTCGCCGGCCTGTCGTTGTGATTTCGTCGTGCCCTGTGACCACCCATCTCACGGATGTGAGACGTGGCCATAGGTGAATTTTACCGCGGTTCTACTGGGGGCTATTGACATTTTCTTTTTAGAAGGCAGTTGCTCTTAGTGGTACCCTGCGGTGGTTGTTTAACTTTTTTTTAATTATATATACCGTAAGGTTAAATTCATAGTAGTCATAGAGAAGCGTGAGTGCAAGTGAGACACTAGTAGACGGCGCATAAGAGTATCTCTTTCGCACTTATGACTATGACTACTATGAATTTGGCCTCACTGTATATATTTAAAAAAAAAAGTTAAACAACCACCGCAGGGTACCACTAAGAGCAACTGCCTTCTAAAAAGAAAATGTCAATAGCCCCCAGTAGAACCGCGGTAAAATTCACCTATGGCCACGTCTCACATCCGTGAGATGGGTGGTCACAGGGCACGACGAAATCACAACGACAGTCCGGCGAAAACCTCGTGTGTCTTGAGGACACGAAGCGACCCAAGGGTGACAGCTTTCTACATCCATCTCGGAAGTGCCTTGGCATATTTTTGGCACCCGGGTATGGCTTCAAGGTTACGAACCAGTGATAATTTAGCACCTCCGAGAGCACCTATCACAAGGACAATTACTCGTACTGAATATTTTGGGTACAGTCGTTGCAGCTTTCTTTTAAGGTCTTGATACCTCTCCTCTTTTTCTTTCTCCTTTGCAGTGATGTTGTATTCGAACGGAGCCGAGAATTTGATCACGAATATCGTTCGTTTCTCGAAGTCTCGGAGAACAATGTCAGGCCTCGAGTACGCAACGGAGACTGCTGCCCGGAAATCGTAGTTCCAGAATATCTAGCACTTCTCATTTCGGACAATTGACTCTATATCCCTTGGAGCGTTCGGCAGGGCAGGGTCGCGACCAACACCGTAAGAGTGACAAAGGTGGTAATAAAGTACTCTCAGGGCCACATTATGTGTATAGATATACGTTGTTCCTGCGTGGGTCGGACACCCTGATAGTATGTGTTATAGGTACTCAGCGTGTGCATGACACGCTCTGCACCTATCACTGGGAACTTCTTGAAATAAAATGCGGGCGCGGTATGCTAAGGTGGAGATTACACCGTCCTGGCATGCGAAAATAAAGCCCTCTGTACCTGAATTGAGCCCTGATGATTTGAGGAAAGCAAAAGTTTGCACCTTTGACAAGGACTGTTTTTCTACATTTCTGTGAAAGTTTCCGTGCATACGCTTGTCGAGTAGCTCTTGGTGAAACTTTCCAACCTCTGCTTTCTTTACTTCGGCTTTTAGACGTGAAGCATCTAGATGGAGTAATGCACTTTCCTCACTTCTGATGTTGAAATTCAGGCCAAGGGTCTCGGCAGCTTGCTCCACGACTTTGTAAAGGAACGCTCCTTCGCCAATCATCTCGTGGTTTCTGACCATCTTTAGGAGAGGATCTCTGCCATTCGCAACGATGTAAGCTGTACTTAAAACAATTTGATTATGAAGACATTGGAGATTCAGAAGTCCGCTTCCGCCTTGACGGCTTGAAATGTATAATCGCGGAACTGGCGAATTGATATGCAAGCTTTTATGCATATGCATGATCTTACGCGTGGTGACATCAACGGCCTTAAGCTCGTTCTTCGTCTATTGAACCACCCCAAACGAGTAGAGTAGAACCGGGACGGCAAGCATGTTAGTCGCAGATACCTTGTTCAACGCCGACAGATTGGAAGACCAAATCTGTCGAAGAAGATGCTTGTATCTGCTTCGAAGAGACTCCTTCACTGATGTTACGTCCTGAATGCGGCTTTGAGGCACGCCCAGGTATGTATAGGTCTCTCCAGTGTTAAGGTGTCTAATAACACTTATATCCATCCCAATCTCTCCTGTGTAGTTCTTGACGATGTTTATAGCAGTTTGAAGTTTGCTTTTACCAGCGGCATAGATCTTCAGGTCATCCATATAAAATACATGAGTGACCTTATGCTTACGCTGATTAGTGTCGCCACAGAGGTATCCAGGAGAATTTCGTAGTGCGAGAGATAGATGCAGAAGTGTGATGCAAAAAAGCAAAGGGCTCATACCATCCCCTTGAAAGACGTCCCTCTGGAAGGTGACCTTGTTTGTCGTCAGACGATGATTCCTAGATGAGATGGTAAATCTAGTTTTCCAAAGAGGCATCAGTCTCTCTATGCATCTCACTATGTGTGGATGGACCTTCAAGCTTTCCAACGGACAGATGATAAGTCTATGAGAGGTTGAATCGAAAGCTTTCCGGTAGTCAATCCAGGCCATTGACAGGACGCGCTGATGGGCGGTAGCGTCTTTACAGACACACCTGTCAATTAGAAGGTTCTCTCGACAGCCTGCTACACCTTTTTTCGAGCCTCGTTGTTCGTACATCTCTCGCCATACAGGCTCAATTCGTCGAACGATCCTGTTGTTTAGGACAGCTGTAAAGATCTTATACAGTGTGTTTAAACAAGTTATTGGCCTGTAATTCTCTGGTTTGGACAAGTTGCCTTTTTTCGGTAGGAGTATAGTGCGTCCTAATATATATATATATATATATATATAATTAAAAAAAGTAAAGCAACCACCGCAGAGTACCACTAAGAGCAACTGCTATCTAAAAAAAAATGTCAATAGCCCTTAGTAGAACCGCGGTAAAATACACCTATGGCCACGTCTCACACACATACATATACTAGAATTTCCGTTTCATGATTTTTCTTGTAATATGATGCTTTTATCTTTTAATAATAATGATATAAAAGACAGAATGATTTGCATAATATATTGTTCAAAATTGCAGTGTAATTAACTGTAGGATAGCACGTCTTTTGTAGCTTCTCTAGCTTACAACTGATAACGGTTAGGATAAATCGGCGAAGATAACGGTAGCTTCGTGTTGTCATTGTTGCAAGTATAATGTATGTTGTATGAAATAAGTCACATTTCCAACACTCCCTTCCACCGTAATCATACTCTAGTACCAGTTACAATCCCTCAATAAAATACAACGCCATTGTTTTATCGGATACATCAAGAATAAGAAAAACTGCAATAGGAAATCTTGTCACAGTAACAATAAACTCTTAAATCTAGCGAACATACAATGATTGGTAACTAAAATCTCGTACGATTTCTTAACAGAACTAGTTCGATAAAAATATGATTATTTATTTATTTGTGAGTATCATACTTGAATCAGGCACATTTTGACACACGAAGAGTTTTTCGTGATTTTGGTTTGGTTGTCGAAGGCAGTAGCTATTCGATTTAGGAGACTAATCTTAAATATTCAACGCTGTTCTTAAGCTCGTTTTTCATTTAAGGAACATATCTTAATTACTTGTTTGATCCATTATAATTTCCTGGTACAAGAGGCGGATTGCAAGTTAATATACTAATAGTTAATCACAAATTAAGGTTTACTGTTTCTCATTCATAATGGCTTAAACAAGTTTCTTATGTAATTCAAAGGTCAAAGGTTTGGTTAAAATATCCGCTAATTGATATTTAGAGGGAATCCATTTGATATAAACTATATTCGTTTTTACGCATTCTTTAACATAATTTTCTTTAATTTCGGTCATGTGTCTCAACTCGTTACCTCCGTCAGTTTTCGCACAGAACTCTGCGGCTTTGTTATCACAGCTTAAGGTTACTAGACGGAAGCTCTTATTAACCATAAGGCTTAAGGGTTTATCAATACTGATTATACTTTGACACGCGTAGCTCATAGCTACGTATTCGGCCTGACAAGTTGATAGAGAAACATAACTTTGTTTCTATGTTCTCCAGGCAACAGTGTCATCGAATACTTTAATCAGGTGTCCACAGGTCGTAATAGAGTTTTTGCAATCTGCAAAACTTGCGTCCGAAAACGCTTCCATATCTTCTTTTTCTCCTAAATATGTCAGACCCAATTCTTCAGTTTCCAACATGTATCGCAACACCATTTTCCATTCGATATCAGTGGGATTATTTTGGTGTCTGCTAAGAACATTTACAGTATAAGCAAGATCGGGGCGAGTGGCACCTGCTAAGAAGAGAAGACTACCAACAACTTCTCGGTACGAAACTGAGTTTGAAAAGCGTATCTCATCTTTAGTTTCACATTCTGTATCTTCTCTTAATTTTCGTTCTCGGTTATTCACTTGAGCAGTAACCATCGGAGTTCTCTGAGGATACATACTCGGAAATGTGAAGTTTTTAAGCAGCTTAGATATGAATTTATTTTGATTTAAGGTCTTTGCATGGTTTTTCCTATCTCTCTTAATTTTGATACGAAGAAATTCAGTTGGTTCGCCAAGATCTTTAATTTTAAACTCCTTTTGCAACTTTACTGTTATCTCGTGTATCTTTTCTTCATTATTACCCGTTTTTAGAATATCATCAACGTAGAGCAAGAGCAAAACAAAACTCTCATCTTCTTGTCACTTAAACCAGCAAGGTTCATTATAATCAGCAAACATACCTAGTTTAGTGGCGACTTCGGTGAATTTCATATTCCATTTTTTAGGACTCACTCTCAAACGATATATCGCTCGATCTAATTTTCATACCTGGGTTTCTTTAAATTCTTTGGTGACTTCAATTCCGTTAGGAATTTCCATGTACATTTCGTCTTCAAGTTCACCGTTCAAGAAGGCTGTCTCTACGTCATTTTGATAGACTGGTAAGTCGTACTTTTTCGCTACAGCTAGAAACATTCTAACCAACGGTAACCTACTGACTGGCGCATAAGTTTCTTTCACATCGTAGACTCTTTTATCTTTAAAACCTCTTGACACCAGTCTAGCCTTGTGTAGTACAGTTCTGTCTGGTTTATATTTTCTTTTGAAGACCCATCTTGAGTCTACGGTAAACACTTCGCTACCATCTTTAATCATAGCAGATCTTGGGACGAATGTGAAGACTTTATTTTCTTTCAAGGCTTTCATTTCGATGTCAATCCCGCCTTTCCAAGCTTCCGAGTCCTTAGATTTTATCGCTTCTTTAAAAGAACTTGGATCCTTATTAATTCTAGCTAACAGTGCGTGATAAACTTCGTCGGCAGTCTTTAGCATATCTTCGGGTTCTTCTTTTTCCTCAAGCTTAGCATCATTCGAGGCGAGAAAAACGTTAATAGAGTCGTCAGTAACACTTTTGTCAGACATATCTTTGTTTGACTCGAGAACAACCGGATATTTTCGCGGCCTGCCTCTCTTTTTCTTGACTGGTCCCTCCTCTTTCGAAGAGTCATTTCGTTTCTCGATTTTCTCCACGTTAGCTTGGGTTTTCTCATCTCCATAGCATAGTCACACTCGGTCTCTAAATCTTTCTCATATTCAATGAACCAGTTTTCTTTATTTATATTCTCATCATCAACAGGCCAATCCTTAATGCCATTTCTTTTCCAGACTTCTCCGTATACTAATTTTTCATTAAATCTCACGTCTCGACTTTCATAAAACTTTCCTTCGTTTCGTTGAAGAAATTGATAACCAGTCGGAGTGTATCCAACTAAAACTACTCTTTTGCTTGCTTTACCAAATTTGGGACCTGTGTTTCTTTGAGTTTTTATGAAAGATAAGCAGCTGAATCTTTTCAACTGGTTTATATAATTATTTATGTTATAATTATTTATATTATAATTTAAGTGGTGTTTTGAATCCGACTCTGACCTTGTTTTGGATGGTTCGATTGAATCGCTCAGACACACCATTATGCTCAGGATTTTCGGGACTAGAGTACTGATATTCTGCCCCGAGTTCTTTTAAAACGTTCACAGTTTCACCTCCTAAATACTCTCTCCCTTGATCAGATCTTCAATAACAAACTTTGACATCTCGTCCTAATAGGTTTCTAGCACTTCTGACAAAGTATTGTAGACATTTAGCTGTTTCGTTTTTAACTTTCATGGGGTGGGCCATGGCGAGTCGGGTTTTATCGTCAATGAATACGGAAATAAAGCGATACCCTTTTGGAAAGGCGGAAGGAGAAATAGGACCCATAGTGTCTGAATGTATGATTTGAAGTGGTTGAGTTGCTCGAGTTCTAGCTGAGGAGGATTGTAATTTTGTACTTTTAGGTATCAGACATATTTCACAGTCTAAAATTGACTCGCCAAATTCAACTTCACTTAATTCTTTGTTATTGGAGTACAGTTTCTGCATTGTTTTCAAATAATTAAGTGAGGCATGACCAAGTCTAACATGCCCCAGCATGGCTTTATTATTTTTAATAAAACTATATTTATTATTGAAAGGAGACTCTTCTTCATGCAATTCAAATTCGGACAACTCATTCACTTCATATATTTTTCCTGTTCCGGTAATATCTGAGGTGTTGATATCGGATATCAATGTCTCGTCTTTATTTGTATCATTATTTAATTCCTGATCAGAGATTTCAATTTTATTGAGATTAAGTGGATCAGTCTGATTGGATTTTTCTTCGGCGCTAACACTCCGTGTAGTGTACATAGTCTTAATGTTCTTCAGGTTCTTAACTTTGCTGAAATTAGCTATAATATCTTTATTTGAGTTATTTAAATGAATACTGTCATCAATCTCACACTGAATAATTCAAAAGAGTCTTTCATAGATGCCAGAGATAAATGTTTCGTTAGATTTGGGATCAAAAATATTTATTTTCTCATTATCTAAGTAAATGGCTAAACCGGCTTCAGCAAACTTTCTAAGAGAGAGTAAGTTTTCCGATAGATCACGAGCACATAACACATCATAGATTTGCAAAACCTTTTCTTCATTGATTTTAATGTGAATGCTCCCTACTCCCTCCGTTTTCAAATCCGCTGAACGGTCACCATTTGCGCATCTTATAATTTTCTCATCGTCAGGGTTAAATTCTTTAAATATAAGTTTGGACTTTGATAAATGTTCGGTAGCACCAGAGTCTGCTAAGAATCTAATTAAGCATTAATTTTTATCATTCGCAGGAAAAGAATTCACTAAATAAGTCTCACCTCGTCCTCTCTTGTTAGAACCTCTCCTTGGTGGTAGTGATCTTTTCTGGCGCTCGACGCTTTGTTTGGGGCCATTATCATCATCGCGGTTGTCAACTTTGGGAGGACGTTTATTGTCGGCGTGATTGTAGAAATTATTGCCTGATTTACGCTTTTGACCGCGCTTTAGGTTGAAAAATTTCTTGTTGACATATTTGTTATTTCCGGATACTGTTCTCCATGAGCCACGACCGCGATTCTGATTGAAGGAGCCTCGTCTTCGGTTTCGATCAGGATAAGGGCATGTCGCCGCAATGTGATGAGCTGTTAATTTGTTACACTTGTAACATTGTTTCTCCCCTTCTTTAGCGTCACATTCGGCAGAAACATGGCCCTTTCGGTCACACCGAAAGCATCTTACTTTAACCATCATTGCACATCATTTTTACTTAGAAATTTCATTTCCTGTACCTGAGGAACAGCACACCTCACAGCTGCATAAAAGGCATCTCTTTTCTCGGCTTCAGATAATGATTTTTCACCCGGTATGTTTTCATAAAGAGTCAAAATTTCTTCAAATCTTGTTATAAACTCTATAGCTTTTTCTTTTCTTTCATTATATCTCATCGAGTGCAGTTTCTGTCTCATACTGGCTGGGTTCATATTAGTTTCAGAGCGTTTAAAATTTTCTAAGAATTTAATTAATTCAATAGGATCTTTGATTTTAATTGCACTTAAAATGTAAGATTCATCGAGTCTACTTAATATGATATCGCGAGTATCATATCTGTGTCTTTCTTTAGTATCGGTTGAGTTACCATTATTATTAAGTACCTGAATATTTATTGATTCTTTAAATGCTTCTTTCAAAGTTGAGGTAACTGCACTCTTGATTATATCCTTTTGTAACTTAAGCTTCCCCCAGATACAGACTGATCGTTACTATTGGGGGTTAAATTAGTTACCTCATCTTCAGATTGTCTCACATATTTATTTTGTGGTAGAGAAGTAGTACCGGAACCTCTATTCGTAGAGTTAGGTTTATCGGTATATATGTTAATGTCGGATGTTTCTTGTAGTTGATCGTTGCCATAAGCTCGGAGCCCCTTGGTGATTTCTTGTAGGAGCCGCTGCGTCTCTCGGTGTTGATTTTCTCTTTCGGCCGAGGATTTCTTCATTTCCGTTTCGCAGGCAGCGTATAGATTTCTCATTTTGGAATTAGCATCTTTCTGTTCTGCCCGCATTTCTTTATAAATGTTGATTAATTCTGTCATATTGTTGTCTATGTTGGCCGCAACTCTCTTGCTGGTGTTCATTGCTTCAATCGCAGTATTTAAAACATCGGCCTGTTTCTTCGTGATCTTAAGTAGAGATGCAGCAATCTTTGATAGTTTGCAACAGTTCCACCGTTAAGCTGTGTCCCTTTATCTCATCTCCATCTGTAAAATTGGACACCTTCTTTACAGATTCACAACGCTTCTTAGGATTTGACAGGTCTTTAATAATTGTACTCAAATCAAAATCTTTATTTAATAGGACATTCGTTTCAAGCTTAGAACGGTTCTAAGATGATCGATTCACCAATTTACTATTTTTATATTTCGTCAGATCAACATAAAATTTCTCTTTTCTGAGTACAGTGGGTTTTATTTCACCTGAATTCTTAAGTACGACCTCATCAACCGGTGCAGGTAGTTTTCGTTTACTGAAAGCGCCATCAGCGCTCTCAATTTGAGGGTCACATGTCGGCTTTTCGGCTGATTTTTCGGTCATACTGGCTTCAGGTTGATCCTCCTCTTTCTGATGGATTTCGCACAAGGACACCTCGATCTGGTCGTTCTTGTCACAACTCGTCTCTTTAACGTGCAACAAGGCTGACCACTCGTCTTCAGTCATACGTGACTTTTCTTTGAACATCATAATGTATGAGATATCTTTATGCTATGCTTCTGACTCATTTTTACCGAACACAAGCAAGAATCAATCGAAACAGATTGCAGGTTCAATACCCCGAACACACAAGAGTATTTACGCTGCAATCTTAGTTATCAAAAATTACAATGAAGAACACATCCAGAGCAACTTTCGACAACCCAACAGAGAATCGGTTTCATTAAGCTTAATTGTTATTAGATCAAATATATTTTTGTATATAAATGCATTTATGTTTATACTCATGAGTTTAATTTAAATCATTACATGATCATAAATTATATGAACGCACCTGTCACATAATCATTTGTCTCCAAAACAAAAGTGACTGTCTCGTTTTCTATTCTAATCTTTAAGAGTCTCGTCTTCGTGGTTTTTGAATATTCCAAAGGCTTCGGCGTTGCTTTTTACAAAGGCTATGAATATTTGATATTCCTCTGTATAAGAGAATTTTTAATTAGTTAACTTCAAATGAGCGCTATTAACTAAAACTTCTTAATTTATTTCGAAATAAAATATGATGAAATAATTTGATGTACGCTAGTCGTTTCTCAAATTAACATTTCAATCAACTGATATCATTAGTTTTATTTTACAATTACCAATTATTGAATACTCTCTAAGTAGGTATAACAAAACTTGAACAGAGATCCCGAGAGCGAGATTTGGGAAATAGAGGTATTATGCATTTTCTTAATTTCGAGTAGTTATGAAAATTTGTACTTGTGAAAGTAACTCATCTTAAGGTGGAAGGTATAATATATGCGGGCTATAGCATAGTACTATAGCATACGTGTTTGGATGCATATAGTAGCGAGCAAGCGAGATATACATTTAAAGAGAGGAGAGAGAGAGAGAGAAACATTTACGCTTTCCGCCACAGTCGAGCCCGTTTTCTTTCCCGCTTCTATTGTTCCTCTCCTCTCTTCGAAAATGACTGTTGAATTTTGTTAGAATTTCAATTTTGTTGAACCATTTACACTAAATTACTTCAGATTTATGAGTTTTACTCATCTTGGTTAACTTCGTCTATTTTGAGAACGAAATTTTAACATACGTGCGTGGCCACAAACACGCATGCAAAATTTTATATCGTTCTTTTCTTTATTGCGTGCACTTAATATTTCAAAATTCTCACTCTTAATATTTTAAACACTATATGTACATATATATTTCTTAGTGCAGTTCGTTGAATCGATTCACTATTTTATTATAAAAAGGAGCACTTTACTTCAAACTTTCTTCAATACGAAGAATCGTTTTTAACTTGCAGTTACCGGTATTGCTATCAATATGGTCCGCCATTGTGAAGAAACAAGCATGCGCATTTCCCCTCAATGTCGGCAGATGTACTCTCTTTCTTTTTTTCTTTTTTCCTTGTAACACTTCTTAACTTTTCTAACACAACACTATTTTTGTGCAGTGGAAGCACTGCTGCCCATAACCTGTAGGATAGGCGAATAATTGAGCAGAGATAAATGATGAAGAATAGATTTATTACACAGGGAATCCGAGCACGTCTGTCGTACCTTCTGTAGCTTACAACTGAGAACGGTTAGGAGAAATCGGCGAAGATGGCGGTAGTCTCACGTTGTCATGGTTACAAGTATAATGTACGGTGTATGAAATGAGTGACATTTCCAACATTAACCAATTATAATTTCGGCTTGAATTTCGCTATTTTGAATAACGTAACGTAAACCACAACCGAGTGAATATATTGTTACGTTTATAATAGAATATGACAGAATAGAAACGAGAAAAAATAAGCCTTTATATTTAAAATGAAACAATTGCATAATTGTGGAATTTTTGAATTTTCGACACTATTACATTTTGAATTCTAAGCCCTTCAAATTGTAAAGTTGTACATTTTCTGTTTTTTTCGAAAACGGGCTTTTTTCCTACAAAAATTTTTTAAAAACACTAATACATATTTTTTTTAAAGGATTTGTTCGAAGTCTCATTTTTAGTATGGTAAATTAAAAATATTGGTGCTTCAAAACCAGATAGCTGACTCTGAACTTGTCTCCCAGCTTCATCTTCTTTTTTTTTTAAATTTTCTATCCTCTTACATTTTTTTAAACCTTTTTCTGAGCATTGCTCTTCCTGAAAGTTATTCAGTACCACTAAATAATAAAACGCTTTTTCTTTCAAAGGAAAAGCCCATAAGTAAAACTATTTTCCATTTTTTTCAGAATCAAAGTAGCAATAAAATTCCAACCTAAAATATTAAATCTCCATTTTCCACAAAAAGTCACTCTTATCAGTTTTTTTACTTAACTTCTTACCATGCAATCAGAAACGATATTTCGTAAAAATCTTATTATTCATTCATAAGTAAACACATACCTTTTTTCTCTTTATACGTCTTTTAGCGAAAACTCGTATGTTACAGAGCGATACCGTCACACTAAATCTTTATTTTGCCTCAACAGAATAATTTCTTTAGATGAAAACTTTTTTATTCTTATTGCACTTCCCTATATCTCGAAAGCAAGTTTTTATTATTTTTTTAGATTGAAAAATAGATTTTTAGTCGCTATCCAAAGACGATTTTCAAAACCCATGCAATTTTTGAACGTCCGAATTCTGAAATTATTTAGTCGGAATTGGTTAACTTTTTCTAATCACACTCATCTTCCCTCCATTCAGCAACTCAAGTTCTCAGAAGTGAGTTTTTATTTTTTGTTTAAACTGAAAATTTTACTTTTCATCATTATTCGCAACCGAGCTTGTTCCAGTTTTAGGTTCCCGTCACTTTGAGATTGTAAACTTTCACATTCTTTTTCTCGAAACTGAATTTTTTTTTAATCATACATTTTTTGTCATAATTCGCAAATACAAAACAAGTTTGTCATATGGTTGCAAATAATTTAATTTTGAAGGCACAGTTCTATCATAGTTTATTGTTCGGGGCCAAAAGCCAGTAGGGCCAGAATTGTTCAATTTTCCAGACTTCCAATTTGACGTAATTAATACGGATGTGCACTAGTTTTTTCATGTTGAAAAATCAGCATTGTTAAAAAGGATTTTCAAATTTGAGGAAAACACTACTATTATTAGGCGAACATTTGAAAAAAATATTTCAATTTTTTTATGTTAGTTTTGACCAGGGTAATACGTAATAATTACGAATTATTACTATCAATTGATTATGATGTTAAAGTTTTTTGTCTACAGGTCGTTTCAATATTTTTCATGAAAATATTGATACTTTGATTGTGAAAAAAATTCTCTCTAGAGAGAATTTTTTTCACAATCAAAGTGTATTCTGAACAAACTAAAAATTTCAAAACATTTCACCAGTTATTGAGCTAGAGTCGGCGAATTGAGTTTTAAAAAACATCGAATTTGGGCGCGATGAATAATGCAATTTTCATTAAATATTACCTAAACTAATAATCGGATTTATTATTTATATTAGCAAAAAATGTCGACTTTTGCAAGATTAATGTAATGGTGTTTTTTACTTTTTGATTTGACGTCTCTTTTTTTTTCTTCCGCTTTCTGCCTGTGGACAATACTTTTACCGAATTTCACGCGGAGACGCCCTTTTATGATCGGCGTGCTCAATTATAAAATTGTTAATTTTATAGACAATATTTTTCTTAAATACATCAAGGAATAAAATAAGTCGTACAACATTAGGATTGAATAAGAATGCCTCAATTTTTACTGGAACAAAAAGCAGAAACATGTTTTCGGTACGAATTTCAGGACGAAGGGGCTCTATGTACCGAAATTCTGGTATGAATTTTAGCTGGATATTTTCGGTACGTGTAGTAGAAAAGTATCTAGACTGTAGACACATCGAATTTTTGATGTTTCATTTTCAATCTGTCACATTTTAGTTGCCCAAAATTTAAACTTTTTGAATTAAAAAAAATGTTGAACCTATTTTTGAAAGCGTTACACCAAAAAAAATTGATTCTCTTTTTCAATACGAAATTCATTAATATGTTTAATTTTGCAATGCTTGTTACTCTTCCTTTAATTTTCTTTCTGTATCGTTCAGAGGGTGTACAATAGGGTGGCTCAAAAATGCATGGCAAAATTTTATTTTATGCCAGAGGGCAACGATCCCCCCCCCCATTTTGTTCCAAATCCGAAAAAAGAAAATACCTAATTTTTGTTTTTTCGTTTTTAACTGCTGCCGGTTTTGATTTGAAGTTTTCCATGTACAATGCATGGGGAAAAACCCCTTTTTTTCAGTTTTTGAAATAATTTTGTAGGGTTTGAAAAAATATGATAAGAAAGTATGTAGGCCTGCAGAGAATTATCCAGCGAAGAATTTCATGTATCGGACATGTGGGTTTGCCACCCGAATTTTTTTTCGAAAATCCGTTTTTTTCCTAAAAATTATTACTATTGGTCTACTTAAATATTTATTAACGATAATTTATTAATTTTCAATTATTTAAACCATTGGAATTTGTGTTAATAATTTGTTTTTCAATTTTTTTTTCTTCATGAAAAGCATTATTGTTGGTCTAGTGGAACATATAACAACATTGATTAATTTTTAAATATTCACACACATTCCATTTTTCTTAAAAATTTTTTTTCTAAAAATTCGTTGAATTGGCAGTTTATAATCGTTATTTATTTTTAATAGAATTGGAAAATATTTTTTGATAAATTTATGTCATGAAAGATAATAAACTGGTAGTTTGACGAATTTTTAGACAAAAAATCCTTATTCCATAAAAAAAGCAAATGTTTCAGAAAAGTTAATGGAACAAATGGAATTTGTTTGAAACTTTGCAAATTAATTGAAAAATGTTGATAAACATTCCACTGAAAATATAATAATAAACTTCGATAAAAAAAATTTCAAAAGAAAATTATTTGAACCAATTCCATTTGTTTCAATAATTGAACATTGATCAATTATTCTTAATGAATATTCCACGAGACCAATAGTAATAATTTTTAGGAAAAAAAAACAATTTTCGAAAAAAATGTTTTAACAAATTCCATTTGTTTAAATAAGTGAAAATTAATTAGGAAATGTTAATAAACATTCCACTATACCAATATAAATCATTTTAGGTAAAGAAAGATGAGAATACAGTGCTTAAAGGATCGTTTTTATGAAGAATTGATATTTGTGGTTTTAAGGGTAGTTTTCAGGGACTCGTAGGGATGTTTTATGGGTGTCAAACACATATGTCCGATACACGAAATTCTTCGTTGGATAATTCTCTACAAGCCTCCATACTTTTCCGTCACATTTTTTAAAATCCTAAAAAATTATTTCAAAAACTGAAAAAAGTGATTTTCCCGCATGCATTTAACATGGGAAACTTTAAGTCAAAACCGGCAGCAGTTAAAAACGAAAAAACAAAAATTAGGTATTCTATTGTTTCGGATTTGGAACGAAATGGGGGGGGGGGGAACATTGCCCTCTAGGGGAAACAAGTGTTTTCGAGCCACCCCAGTGTGCAACTTAATGCCTTTAAGTCTTTCTTGCAATTATTTATTAAATATATTTGACTATTAATAGCTAAATTTATATTCAATTATAGCGATCAGAGAACCAATTTCTTACATAATTTCAATTTAAGTTAAATTATAAATTTCAAACTAATATAACCGAGAATTTAATTCACAATTTATGTTGACTTATTATATCTTATTATACAAGATAACAAATTTCTTTTGGAATTATACAAATTAAAAGAATAGTAGGTAGATATGACGGTTTAAAAAAAAACGAAAGTATTTAATGAAAGATAACAAAATCAATGGGATCTAACAGGAGTATCAGAAAAGCCCCACCCTCGCGCCCGAAATATGTACCAGCTTTTCTTTACGTCTCTAGGTTGAATCTTTAAATACAAAGGATGGAGTATTCGGGAAATTTACTGAAGCTAACAAAAGATATTGAGTAAGAATTTCAAGGACACTTTTGTCAAGCTTAAAAATGCTTAATGAGCTTTATAAGGTATAAGGTGTATAAGTGTATAAGGTCACTCATGTATTTTACATGGATGATCTTAAGATATATGCTAGAAATGAAGAGAAACTACATCAAGCTCTGAAAATTGTCAAAGAGTGCACTCAAGAGATTGGAATGGAGTTCGGGTTAGAGAAATGCGCCAAGGTTAATTTGAAGAAAGAAAAAGTTAATGGCATCTCCGAAGATCCTGAGCTCGTTGACCGAAGCGCTATACGACACCTTTGCGCTGGAGAGACCTATACATATCTGGGCGTGCCACAGAGCGGCATTCTGGACGTGACATCTACAATGGATACTCTACGATGCAGATACAAACGTCTCATCTGACGCATATGGTCTCCCGAACTGTCGGCGAGGAACAAAGTATCTGCAGCGAAGATGCTTCCCGTCCCATTAGTACTCTATTCATTTGGAGTAGTTCCATGGACGAAGGATGAGCTCAAATCCCTCGATATCGGGTCCCAAAAGGTTATGCACATGAACAAAAGCATGCACCTAAATTCTTCTGTTCCACGACTTTACATCTCACGCCGTCAAGGTGGGCGTAGAATATTGAATCTTGAATGTCTTCACAACAAGATTTGAATGTCTTCACAACAAGATTTGAATGGTCAGGAAAGACGTACAAGTGGGCAAAGGGGCGTTTCTGTACAAAGTAGCGGAAGAGGCTGCTGAAACACTCGGCCTTGACTCAAATATCAGGGATGAGCAAAATGTATCAAATCTTATCCATCTAAAATACTCACTCCTGAAGGCCCGGATTAAGAAAGCACAGGAGAAAAACTTGCGCGAACAGCTCATCGACAAGAGGATGCACGGCATCTTCCACAGAAATGTGGAAGATCAGTCGAGGTCGTATGAGCTAGCGTTTGCTTTACTTAGATCACCCGGATTGAATTCGGGCACGGAGGGCTTTATTTTGCCATGTCAAGAAGGTGTCATTTCTACTCTAGCATACCGTCGCCACATTTTGAGCCAAGAAGCTCCCGATGATAGCTGCAGAGCGTGTCATGCACACCCCGAGCATCTAGGACACATACTATATAGTGGTCCAACTCATGCGGGAACGACCTACATCCAAAGGCACAATGCGGAACTAAGAGTGCTTTATTACCATCTCTGTCACTCTTAAGGCATTAGCCCAATACCTCTCCGCTAAACGCTCCTAAAGAAAGAGAGTCAATTGTCGAAAATGAGAAGTGCCGCATATATACTGGAACTTCATATTCCCGGCAATTGTTTCTGTTGCGCACTCGAGGCCTGACATAGTTCCCCTCAACTTCGGGAAACGAACCATGTTCGTTATCGAATTTTCGGCACCAGCTGACTAAAACGTCACAGCGAAGGAGAAAGAAAAGAAAGAGCGGTATAAAGATCTTATAAGGGAGTTGCAACGGTTATACCTGGAATATTCTGTTAAGCTAATCGTTCTGATCATCGGCGCTCTTGCACATGCCAAGGTATCACTTGTTAATAGCCTGAAAAGCATCCCTACGTGTCGACAAAATGCTGAGACACTTGCGGGGCAAATGCAGAAGGCGGCCGTCCTTGGGTCGCTCCTCGTCCTCAGGGTGGACGAGACTTTTGTCGGATCCTCGTATTGAATTCGTCGCAAACTGTAACCACCTATCTCACGGTCGTGAGACGTGGTTACGGCTGAAATTTTAGCGCGATTTCGCTGGGAGCGGGTGTAATTCTTCAGATTAGTACCGCTCCCGGCAAAAACCTGCGGTTGTCCTTATTTCAAACTTTTAACTATATATATATATATTAGGGTGGCCCAAAAATATACATTTTGGAATTTTCGACGGGCGTCGACGCTAAATCGTTCTCTCGTAGAAACAAGTGTATACGTATTTTTTTATTTTGGAATAAAATTATTTTTAGTACTTTGTAAACCAATTTTTGTGTCTTATGGAGTTTAACACGTAAAATGTATACTTTTTCTACTACCTTGATTTTGTTCAAGAAATTACAAGTCAATTTATTTACCCTTTTATAAACTTGTTCTCTTCTCAGTAAAGATGCATTTTGTCAAATTTTAATACATGAAAAAAGTTATAAATAAATTTGAGACATCTTGAAAGTTACATAAAATCACAATATTTGTAGACTCGTAGCGAGCCTTTGATTTTCAAAAAGCATTTTTGAGGATATTGAGAACAGATTCATGAAAAAAAATGTTAATTTTTTTTTAATTTATAGTTTTAAAGTGAATACAAAAATGAGTGAAAATAACAAATTTTCGCCCAACAGCAGCTTTTCTCCGATCCTGAAGAGTTTATGGCAGCTAAGTTAACGCAGAGTGGCTTATTGTTAAAGGCTTAGGACTTCCAGATGCAGGCTCGACCATAAAGTTCCCTGCTACGGGCACAAACCTGTAGCCCAGCACATTTCCCCAATTTTTTTCGCACTTTCTGTGGAACCAACTAATTTTTTTACAATATCCGCACCCTAGGGGGATACTTGACTTCAATGAGTTGAATAACAGAGTAATAACACTAAAACTGTCGTTTGGGTCAAATCTCAGGGCTCGCTTCTGGTTCTCTTGAAACTTTTCTATTTTGATTCTTAGATCAAGAGAAAACTTTAAAATACTTTACAAAGTACTAAAAATCATTTTATTTCAAAATGAAAAAATACGTATTCATTTGTTTTTACGAGAGTACGATTTGGCGTCGACGCCCGTCGAAAATTCCAAAATGTATATTTTTGGGCCACCCTAATATATATATAATTTAAAAAAAAGTTAAACAACCACCGCAGGGTACCACTAAGAGCAACTGCCATCTAAAAAGAAAATGTCATTAGCCCCCAGTAGAACCGCGGTAAAATACACCTATGGCCACGTCTCACATCCGTGAGATGGGTGGTCACAGGGCACGTCGAAATCACAACGACAGCCTGGCGAAACCCTCGTGTGTCTTGAGGACACGAAGCGACCCAAGGATGACAGCTTTCTGCATCCATCTCGCAAGTGCCTTGGCATATTTTTGGCACGCGGGTATGGCTCTAAGGTTACGAACCAGTGATAATTTCGCACCTCCGAGAGCATCTATCACAAGGACAATTACTCGTACCGAATATTTTGGGTACAGTCGTTGCAGCTCTCTTTTAAGGTCTTGATACCTCTCCTCTTTTTCTTTCTCCTTTGTAGTGATGTTGTATTCGGACGGAGCCGAGAATTCGATCACGAATATAGTTCGTTTCTCGAAGTCTTGGAGAACAATGTCAGGCCTAGAGTGCGCAACAGAGACTGCTGCCCGAAAATCGTAGTTCCAGAAAATCTGGCACTTCTCGTTTCGGACAATTGACTCTATATCCTTTGGAGCGTTCGGCAGGGTAGGGTCGCGACCAAGACCGTAAGAGCGACAAAGGTGGTAATAAAGTACTCTTAGGGCCGCATTATGTCTATAGATATACGTTGTTCCTGCGTGGGTCGGACACCCCGATAGTATGTGTTCTAAGTACTCAGCGTGTGCATGACACGCTCTGCACCTATCACTGGGAACTTCTTGAAATAAAATGCGGGCGCGGTATGCTAAGGTGGAGATTACACCGTCCTGGCATGCGAAAATAAAGCCCTCTGTACCTGAATTGAACCCTGATGATTTGAGGAAAGCAAGAGTTTGCTCCTTCGACAAGGACTGTTTCTCTACATTTCTGTGAAAGTTTCCGTGCATATGCTTGTCGAGTAGCTCTTGGTGAAATTTTCCAACCTCTGCTTTCTTTACTTCGGCTTTTACATGTAAAGCATCTAGATGGAGTAATGCACTTTCTTCACTTCTGATGTTAAAATTCAGGACAAGGTTCTCGGCAGCTTGCTCCGCGGCTTTGTAAAGGAACGCTCCTTCGCCAATCATCTCGTGGTTTCTGACCATTTTTGGAGAGGATCTCTGCCATTCGCAACGATGTAAGCTGTACTTGAAACAATTCGGTTATGAAGTCACTGGAGATTCAGAAGTTCGCGTCCGCCTTGACGGCGTGAAATGTATAATCGCGGAACTGACGAATTGATATGCAAGCTTTTATGCATATGCATGATCTTACGCGTGGTGACATCAAGGGCCTTAAGCTCGTTCTGCGTCCATTGAACCACCCCAAATGAATAGAGTAGAACCGGGACGGCAAGCATGTTAGTCGCAGATACCTTGTTCAACGCCGACAGGTTGGTAGACCAAATCTGTCGAAGAAGATGCTTGTATCTGCTTCGGAGAGAATCCTTCACTGATGTTACGTCCTGAATGCGGCTGTGAGGCACGCCCAGGTATGTATAGGTCTCTTCAGTGTTAAGATGTCTAATAACACTTATATCTGCAAGCTCAGGGTCCTTGGGAACGCCAATTATCTTTCCTTTCTTCAAATGAATTTTGGCACACTTGTCCAAACCAAAGTCCACCCCAATCTCTCCTGTGTAGTTCTTGACGATATTTATAGCAGTTTGAAGTTTGCTTTTACCAGCGGCATAGATGTTCAGGTCATCCATATAAAATACATGAGTTACCTTATGCTCACGCTGATTAGTGTCGCCACAGAGGTATCCAGGAGAATTTCGTAGTGCGAGAGATAGAGGCAGAAGTGTGATGCAAAAAAGCAAAGGGCTCATACTATCCTATCTATCTATCCTATACTATCCTATACTATCCTATCCTACTATATATATATGTATATTTATATGTGTGTGTGTGTTTATTATTTATGTTGTTCCCCCACTCCGCCTCCACTTGCCGCATCTAGCTGTATAATATCTTTGGTTGAACCCTATTCTGTGTGTGTGATACCTCAAGTGGCTGTGTCCTTTGAGCATCTGGATCGCTATCCTTAGGTCTTTCTTGGGTAATCTCAGGATTTCCCTGGCTCCATCCATCCTGTTTGTGTAGCCCAGGATGTCTTTCGCCTGTCGGAAACCCTGGGTTTGTTCCCAGTTTTCTTGTTGCTTCGTCAGAATCCAGCTTTCGATGGATCTTGTGGAACCTCGCTGTCTCCGTAATATTCTTAGATCTTGTATTCATTCTGTGTCATCTCGTAGGTTTCCAAGTCTGTAGTCAGTATAGTTTCGTCTGTCCTATTTTACATCACTCTAGTCTTTTTATAGAGTGTCTCCAGGTGGGTGTTTCATCACTCTGCTCTTTTCCTAGACTTAGTCATACGTGGTGCAAGGCAATTGCATAAAATCCGAGGGCTAACTCGAACAGGGTATATTTGTGGTCCGAGAAAGACTTCTCGTCGGAGACTTTCCAGCCCACTATCTTGCTCATCGCTTCTTCTGAGCAGAAGTTCCAGTTCTGGGGCAGAGCTTACGAACCAAAGTCGCATCGATATCCTTGATGGCTATGTATGTCTTTGGTGCTTTTTCACCTTTCCCTGTATAACCAAGTTCTCTAAAAATTTAATGTAGACTGACCTAGAGTCTATTTTGAAACTGTTTATTATTTTTGAAGTGGCACCTAAAGCCGCATTTGCTGAACTGACAAATTTTCTCGTGGCATTAACAAACCTATAGTCCAAGAGCTGGTGACGTTTTTCGTGAAGTGAGAGTATAAGTCCT
>CAKNXH010063724.1:174153-202122 GCA_932178445.1 Andricus quercusramuli | reverse complement strand
AGGACTTATACTCTCACTTCACGAAAAACGTCACCAGCTCTTGGACTGCTACCAAAATTGCTATGAATCAAACCAGGATAACTTTAATTGTCTGTTACCTTAAATCTTTCCCCCTCAGTCTCAAAGAAGTGAACCTTTTTACACAATTCCTGGCGTTGTTGGGGAAAATAAAATCTTAGTTTTACTCATCTGCCTCTGCGTATGCTAAGAATAAAATTTCTAGCACATCATTTATAGACAGAACTCTAAAACCTTGATTCACTAAAAAAACTAGTAAGGTGACTAGTATACGAAGAAAATAAAAGAAGGCTTGGAAAATCTGAGAATATTTATTATTGACGAACATAACCCAAGAGTATGCAATTTGTTTCATAACAGATCATGTAAAAGTAAAAGAAACGCGCTTTTAATATCTACAAATGCAGATTGAATTTCGGGAATCTCGTTACGATCTTCGCTCCAAGTATTTAGTCTTATCAGTTGAAATTTGCGTAAAAATGTTCCCAATGCAATTCGCTAATGTTACGGGTCTATAGTTAACGGGAATGCTATCACCCTTTTTAAGTAGCATCGTCGCAGTTAAGCACCTTCAAGCATTTGACTCTTTTTAAGTCTCCATAACTTTGTTCAATATGAACGAGCAGTGAACGAGCAGTGAACGAGCTGCAAGCGATGAAAGTGAGGGTCGCCTACTTTTGACGCTGACTTTAGCTTATTTTCGCCTATAGACAGTAAAGAATTGCACATTGACACAAAGATAAACAAATATTCAAATGGGGAATATAACGGTTGAAAATACATATTGCATGAGGTTAGTAAAGCTCACAATCTTACCAAGCTATCAAAACCTGACCCCATTTACAAAATTCTGATATAAATCTGACCAGATATCTGAGAACTATGATTTTATCTTATTTTAAATAAAAAAAGGAAAACTATGAATCGCTAATTCAAAAATTTCACAACCCGATATTATTCATTTTTCCCTTGCAATACGGAAATGATTTTTAGCACACGCAGCATACGGAAAAGCGGTAAGAAGGGACTCGGACCATATTAATCAAATCGATGTGACAGGTCACCTGTAATAGCACGGAGCGTTCCTGAAATGTTCCCGGGATGTGTAAAATGTCCGCCGCTTGGGAACGTTCCGAACATAAATTACCGTTATTGTCATTATTGTTAATAAATATCGTGTAAACCGTAAGTGACAGGTCAAAATCGATGTCAGTTTATGATATGGATCGAAGGTTCCCCTCAGGTTCCAGTGTGGAACGTTCCGAAGCGGCAGACATTTTACACGTTTCGGGAACGTTCCGTGCTATTAGGGACCTGTACAACTCTCGATGAGTCAAAATATTTTCAAAGAAAAGGGATTTAAGCAAATATTAGATATATTACAGTGAGAAGTCTATCAGATTTTATTTGATGGTAAACGACTGTTTATATGATTTGTGAAAAAGAATTTAGAAAATGTGTAATCGAAGAATTGAGAATACGGGCTTATAGCAATTCCGTAGAAAATCACTGAAAACTATAAATGCGCAGTGAACGTGTTCTGTAGCACCGCACATGTTTGGCGTTTTGCCCGTTGTGCGTCTGTTGCTTTGTTCACCTATTGTTATTGCCTGTGATTCTATTTTCATGAAAAGTATTTTGCTAGATCTGGAACTTACTTTGATCTGGAAATGACAGGGGATTTATTTTCTCATCGAGATTACTTTTTAGTTCTTAGTTTTAATAGAAAAATTATTCAATCACATATAATCCAACTTTATATCATATTGCATACTATCAGATTCAATGAAATCATTTTTTATGTCTTTAGCGTGGCTTTCATTCCATTAAAAAATTGCGAGTGCCCCTTGTTCATATTCAAGACTATAATACAAAGTCACAGGATCTTTAATCAACTGTCTTTTTCCGTGCGCGTTAATCACTCGACCGACCAATTTTCGTCTTGGAAATGCTTCCACATTTTTCATGATAACTCAAGAACCAGTAAATACTTCATTATGTTCTTCATCACATTTTAAAGAGGAGGTTTGAGGCTTTCATTAAGCGAAGTTTTAATTTTTTTACATCTACGTCCCTGAATTATGCAGAAAGTGGAAGTTGGGAATAGATAATTGGTCAAAAACGGAAAATAGGTCGGTATTTCTCACATGCTATTTTGGCCCCCGTTTATCAAAAATACTTCAAGTTTAAAAATATTTAAATTCGATTTTTTAAAATATAATCGGAATCATTTTTTTTGCTGCAAAACTCTTTACTTTTTGTCAAATGTCACTGATAAAAGAATATATTTTTTTGTGTTATAGTTTTTTTCGATTCGGCTGAATAATTAAATTATCTACGTTAAAGTAATTAATAAATGTTTCACTGGTCTCGAAGTAAGATTCAGTATTACTAACATTTTTGGTGAAAAAAGATCCTCTTTTAGATTCGCTAAATCCAAGACCAGTAAAATCGTAAACTTTAATATCGAGAATTTAATTTAATGAATTTGTTGTAAAGGCGAACTTGGTTGTAAATTGTTCTGTTTTTTACAGAATCAAATGAGAGGTTACAGGTTCACCTTAAAGAAAGAATGAATGCGTTGGAAGAAAAGAACGCTCTTCAACAAGAATTGGAAAGAACAAGGAAAATAACAGAAGACTTGCAAAATGAAAAAACAAATTTAGTAAAAGAATTAGGGAAGACACGACTTGAAATTGATAGTATTAAGAGACAGATGCTTCAGCAAGAAATTGCTTTTAATATTCAACAGACAGATGCTTTGACTAGAAGTCTCTCACCAAATGCAGTAGATCCGGTATCTTTCTCCAGGAGTACAAGTCATGGCAGTTTCGATACACATTCGTTACCTAGAAGAAGTGGTAGAAGATCTATTGATGACGAATCATCGAAGGTATTTAATTTTTATATTGAAATTTCAAATCTTCTTCATATCTTCTCATAAAACATTTTTTTAAGGGGTATGTAGCCAGGACTTTGGCAGAACAAGAATGGGAGAAGTTACAACAAGCCCACGTTCTTGCAAATGTTCAGCAGGCGTTTGATGTTTCCAGCGATGCTGAGGGCGATGGCGACAACGAAAGTATTTTTAGTTCCGCCGATGTAATTAGTTCAACTGGTCATACTGACACGCAGCAACTTGCAATGATGCTGCAAGAACAATTGGATGCTATCAATAATGAGATTAGACTGATACAGGTAACGTTCAAGTTTAGTATCGCAAGTAATTTTTTATAAACGTAAGGCATTATCACATATAGTTTATTTCGAATGTAGCCCCTATCGGTACAAAATAACTAGAAACTGTTTAAAGAATCTCAGGTTTAGTCACTCTTCTGAATTCCATCCATAGATACTCAGACAGTTGTTTTTCAAGATCCAGGTATGGTTTTATGATTTCTGCCAACCATTATTCAACCGAATACTTGCCGGCAGAGTGGTCATTTGTTCGTAAGCAGGCAAATATTAGGAAATTAAATGAAAATATATTTTTCAATTGGCGATTTAAAGTTAGGATATTTCGAATCTAAAAGTTTTTAAGATTCCAAACATATGTAATATATTTTTCATGTTTGAAATTTAAATAAATTTAACATATGGAACAATATATTTTCTTATTCATTGCTTGTAAAGTTTTCAACTTTTTTAGACAAATTAAATTTGCCTGGTATCGCAAAGGTTTGTAGATTCCAAATATATCCCAGGTAGATAGAGTTCCTGTAGTGAAGTTTGGTGGCTAATCTGCTGGGGTTTACACGGAGGTCAAATGTAAAAGTTTGAAATTTAAAAATAACTTTTGTTTTCAATTTTGAAAGTAGGGAAAGTTAAAAATGCAGCATGTTTTGTAAGTATATCGTAAACTATCCGAGATGCGTAAAAACAGCTAGAATGTTTATATTCACCGTAGGAACATTACTGTAGATATATAAATATATATATAAATAAGTTGTCACAGATAAATATGTGCATGTAAATAAATATGCCAAAATTTGTAGTGTAAAAAGGAATTAGTTTTATGATGACTTTATGACAGCCACACCTTTCTTAACTGCCTTTCGTATTTTTGAATTCTCAAGGTTGGACCTTCATAAATTAAAGATAAAAAAGGACCCAAATCACTCAGGCAATCTCTAGAGACGAAACCATTTAAATAGAAACTGAAAATTCACTGACATTTGTATGACTCGGCGTGAAATTTTTGCCTGAGATATTCCTGAGATTTCCTTTCTGCAGGGGCTGTTCTAGAATTAAAAGTTTACTGACTTTTGGTAAAATGCATAATTATAAGTCACAGAAGAAAAAACACCATTAGAGGGATTTTTTTTATACCATTAAGCCATTACCCGATTCGGGTAGTGTTTCTAGGTGGACTATTTATTACTAGTACTACTAGTGTGGGCTCACCACACCCACGATGGGCCAACAGCACGCAGATTCCCGAACGGTAACCCATCCAAGTACTAACCGCGCCCAACACTGCTTAACTTCAGTGATCTTACGAGAACTGGTGTTTTCAGCGTGGCAACGCCGTTGGCATTATTGGGATCGCTTTCGAATATATCGTCCAAAAACGTTAAATAAATTAGTCAAATTCGGTGACGTGCGTTTGCAAAAAAAGTTTACGTGCTTATTTAAATATACTGTTTAAAATGTTTATCTTGAATATTTTTATTTTACTTCTTACTAAAAGGGTGTTTAGCTATAGTGGGTTTCTACTTGGCACTTATGCCCTTTTAGTGTAACAGAATTCGGTACTCATGCCATTTTGGAATGCAAAACATGGCCGCTTATTCGCCGGCTGATGGTAGATTCATTCTTTATATTTTCTGTTGTTGAATAATGAAAACCTCTAAAGAAAGTTAATATTATTGATCGGTCCAGTACGATAAAAAGTTCTCAAAGTTATCGGAGCGAAATAAATATTTTAAAATATTTTCTAGCACCAAGCTAGTTCTGCATTTATGCATGTCTGAACAAGATATACTGTTTTGAAATATTGAAGGGAGCAAAAGTGTGTTCATGCAGAAAAGTAGGGGAATAACTGATACTTTCTTTTCATATTGTATTTTCTGTATTTGTTCAAATTCTGTATATAAACGAAGTCAATTTCAAATAAGTATATGCAATTCACAGTGAACTGAACATTATATATTTATATGATAACATAGTTTTATAGGATTTTTCCATAGAATTTGAACATTTAAAATTCTTTCACTTTGTCCACATTGAAGCTCCTATGTTTCTGTTTGCTTTTCGTGATTTTCTTGTTTCACGACCTTGCATTTGAATGATTTTTTATTGTTTTTTAGTTATTAATTTTGCGATTTATATTGAGATGTTTAAATTTTAAAAAGCGTGATGCACAATTTGAAAATTACTATTTTTAAGGATTTAGTTTTCAAGTAGAAATGCTATATTTTTATGCGTTTTCAGACTAATGAAACAAAATCCAAATCTTCTAGAATGTCCCTTTTTCCAACATTCGGGTTGGCAGGGGACTTCTAGAAATGGTATAGGGGTGCGTTTTCACATACGAATACGCTTTCTCTGACATCGTCCCTTTAACAAACACACGATCCCCTTATATTCCCTCTTTTAGTTCTTGGGGTGAGTACAAAAGATAAAATGAAGAGATTGGGCTACTGAAGAAGGGGTAGGGGTATAATCGTATTCAACCCTACCTTTTTGATATTGAGTAAGCTCTGCAGTTTCACCTCTGAGCTAGCATAAACCTTCAGGTCATCCATGTGCATTCATGACTTGAGTTTCCGGCGTTTTTTATTTATTTATTTTTCTTATTCATTAAAAAGTTTATAAAAATAGTTTTCTTCAATAATCTTCAAAAAAAATATTAAAATTATAATTTTTTACTGCCTTTTTTCACTGAAAATCTGACTTTTTAAAAACTCTATCTTATTTTGTTTGCAAATAAATTTCTTTTTCATGAATGCTATTCAATTTTTCATAAAATCTATCAATTACATTTAAAATTAGAATCATCCAGAAGGCTTTTTGAACTAAAAGTTGTATTTTCAATCAAAATTTTTAAGTAGAACAGTGACTCATCACAGAAATATTTGCTTCCTGGAATAGAATAAAATAATTTATTCAAGTTTTTTCATGCAAAAAAAACTAGAAATAAAATACATTATTAACAACAATGTTCCATTTTGTACAGTTGTTCACAGTCTCACGAGGACCTTTCGACATTGATTGCTTCGTTCACTACGGCGCTAGAGGTACCTTGCATTTAGGAGGACATCATCAATTTCTACCGGATTCGTAAGGTTATTCCATCCAAACCTTCGTTTTCCCCTATTATTGTCGCTTGGTTCAGCTGACAGAGCGTAAAGGAAACATTCACCCAGAAGTAGATTAAAAAATAAATTTCTCTTCGGTTGATATTGGCTGGGCTGATAATGAAAAACATTTAATTTTCATTCAGAAGGCTCTGACGCCGTTCAATCGCAGATTTACGCCATGGCCCACGGAATTAGAATGCATAAGAAAATCGAGTACCTTTTGGCTGGCCGGGGTAACGATTTTCTGTAGAAAGGAGGATGGGTCCCCTATTTAAATTCTAAATGCAATCACTAAACTATTAGAACGGATTGTTCATCACCAGTTAACGGATCACATAAATTTCAATAACCTTAGTGATAGAAATGTAATTAAGGTTTGTATCTTATTTGATTTCTCCAAGGCATTTGATATGGTTGACCATCAACGCCTATTACTTAAACTACAATATTCAAAAATTTAAAACACAGTAATCAAATGGTTTGTTTCTTATTTAAGTAAGCGATCACAGAAAGTTACTACTAGCAAGGGTGATTCATCGGACTGGGTCGGGGTCAGGAGTGTCGTCCCTCAGGGTTCAATCCTTGCCTCTATCTTATTCAATCTTCATACTTCTGATCTTGGAGGCGAACTTCAATACTGCAGTTACCATAAATATGCGGACAATTTTAAATTATAGATTTCGGGACCTATTTCCCGTCTGGATCGATTGCTGAGCTAGGTAACTCGTGTGATTGCATCACTTGCCTACGGTTCCAAGCACTCGTCTACGTTTTCGCACTAGCTTCGCTCGTGCGCAAACCGCCGACTCATGCGTCGATCCTCCGGCTTATGCTGCAAAATTCACACTCGCTCACAATCACCTATTTTGCGCACTTCTATCACAAATAAGTATTGTGAATCTTCTTGAAATCTACTAGAAATCACGATTAAAATTTAGGGATCTCTTTAAAACAAAAATGGCATAATTTTGAAAATGATCTAATTTTTTTAATTTTGGTGTAATCGAACAAATTCTATGGGAAAGTATCGAGATATTTCTGATATCTAGTAAAAATTATGTTTGAAATTTTATAATCTATCAGAAAAACAGTTTTTTTGTATTTTTTGAAAATTTTCAAAATGTTGAAAAGCATATAACTTTTTTTTCATCGACATTCAAAGCGCCATTAGGATAATTTGCAAGTATTTTTGTCACGTACTAGAAATTTCAAAAAAAAATTTGTCTTAATTTTTGAAACTGTTGCAATTTTTTTTATTTTGGTCGGAAATAACTGGTTAATGAACTTGACTTTCATTTGGGGACCCTAAAAAGTTTATGAAATGCTGATTTGATTGAACAAATCTTTCAAAAGTTAACATAGCTACAACATTCAGGTAACCACAAAGACATACGTACAGACAGGCAGACACCGACAAAATTTTATGAGTTCTGGACTCTTTGATTGCCGAAACGTAAAGATCCGTTCAAAAATAATGATGAACCATTTGGGCAGTTACATTACACTCTCACGAATCAGGATGTAAACATTGACGCATACATTCACTTAAATTGGACATCTGAATACAAAAATCGTGATAAAAACTTTATTTAAATTGATACTGGATGTGTAAAAGGTCAACTATTCGTACGACAATGCGCAGACCGACCGTGGAAAAGAACGAGAACTATGTGATAAGTAAACCTAAGATTCTTAGAACGTAAGTTTCAACGGACGTTTTAGGACATTTCTTTGGTTTTGAATGGTAAATTTGATTTCAAGTTGAAATAAAAAAATATGTAATATCAGTGAACAGGAAACTTAGGAATCTACTTCTGTAGATCTAAGATCAATCATCAAAGATCATGTGTTTTCATATGAAGGATTAATTTCTGTACCTCGGACCGGAACTATTAGTCCCGGTTGATAGTCAAAACCACAGCCGTTGGTCAAAGAAGACTGGTTAACGAACTTGAACGTTTTTTGGGAAATACAAAAGTATGCCAAAGTACAGACTACCTCCATTAAGTATGTATGTGCTCTGTATGCACCACACAGGTGCTCCTTTGACCATTTTTAGGTGGGGGGAGGGGGTTTCGATCACCTGGGAAAGCATCGTTTAAAATTTTCAATTGAAGACAGCAATCCCTGCCCAACGTCTGCCATTCAACTTTTTCGAAGATCCGTAACAACTAAGAAAAACCAATGCTTGGGACAAATAATTTATGTCCTAGATGTGATATTGACCTCTTTCAGGTTTGAGGCATCTGGGAAAATTCTGAAATTGAAAACAACATCTCCTACTCTAGGTGTGTTTTTGATTTTGTGTAGAGGTCCGAAATACCTAAGAAAAAGCTGTGATGATTTATGGCCCTGCGCAGAATGATTTTATTTGTTTGACGAATGCGAAACAAATGACTTTTAAAACAGCGACTGGCGCCAGCGAATCTACTACGTACTTGTTGCGTTCGGGATCGTCTTACTGAGGTACAGGGTCGTGAGTACCTGTGGTGGAAGGTGTACTAATAATATGATTTTAAAGGTTCATGTCAAAATTCAACTCAAGAATAAAAAATGACTTTGACATATTGAGCTGTAACTTATATATGAGGTTCTATTTAATTTTAACAAATAGATTTGTATTTAAGTGAAAGGTTTTAGAGTATATTCAGAAATCAGTGAGGATCCGCACATAATTCAAACCTCCAATAAAATATTGTTTTGTACCATAGGACGATTGCCCATTGACTTTTAAATAAATTTAGTAATTCAGTCTGTAGAGTTCTATGTCATATTTGCAGGAGGAAAAGCAAAATACTGAAGCAAGAGCAGAGGAACTGGAATCAAGAGTGGGCAGCTTAGAACATATGAATTTGTTATCAAGAGGACGAAGTCTGGATCGTACTTCTCCTCCACTAAGTGGCCGGTCCACGCCAAAATCACATCACAGTCCTAACAGAGACTACTTGCACAAGTACCATACGGTGGGTAATTACAAATATTATGTTTTTGTGTCACTTGATAATCTTTTGTGATGAAATCATGTCTATTCGGGTGGTCCAAAAATTTAATTACTGGCATGATGCCATGGAAGAGCAAGCTAACTGTTTCCGAAACCATTTTGTATTACAATGGTAGGTATAGGTATCGCTTTCATTTTTATGGTAGTTGTAATAGCTAAAGATTTTCGATGAAAAAACACCTGAAGGAAAAAATCTCCAACAGTTAGACTTCTATTACGATATTTTTTGCTTTTATTATCAAGCCATCTCTTCTATTTTTCCAGTATCTGCTCGTGACAAAGTAAAATTTCATGTAGTGTAAGTTTCGTCTAGTGTAAATTTCGACCAAAAAAATGATATACATGAATAGATGTAGGTCTCTGAGATCTATCGAAATAGCAACATTCAACGGTAAATTACAGCCTGAAATGGACTGAATGGACATCAATATCCGATATTTTTAGGGTAGTTAAAAAGAGAAATGAAAAAGAGTGTCGTTTTCCCATGTTGAATTCGTGATTAGCCCATAGGAACTAAAAACTCTGCACGCGACCTCCAAATATTAATTAAAAGTTGTATAGAAAAACTATCCTATATTATTTTGGCTACGAAAATGCATTAGAGCATAAACATTTTGGAAATTCGAATCTTGACATGTTTTAAACCACCCTAATGAAACGAACCAATGATATGGGTAAAATTATTGAAGCAGGGATTTGCAACAAGATTTATTGTAGGCCTTTTAACCATGTCTCACGACCGTGAGATAGGTATTTACAGTTTGCTACGGACTCAATACGACAATCCGGCGAAAGTCTCGTGCACCCTGAGGATACGCAGCGACCCAAGGACGACCTCCCTCTGTATCTTCCCCGCAAGCATCTTAGCATTTTGTTGACACGCAGGGATGCCATTCAGGCAATTAACCAGTGAAAGCTTTGCACTTCCAAGAGCGCCGATTATCAGGATGATTATCTTAACAGAATATTTCGGGTATAACCGTCGCAACTCCCTTACACCTCCTTAAGGTATACCTCTCTTTCTTTTCATTCTCCTTGGCTACGATGTTGTTATTAGCTGGTGCCGAAAATTCGCTAACGAACATGTTTCGCTTCTAGAAGTCAAGAAGAACTATGTCAGGCCGTGAGTGCGCTACAGAAACAATCGTCGAGAATATGAAGTTCCAGTATATGCGGCACTTCTCATTCTCGATGATTGACTCTATTTCCCTAGGAGCGTTTAGCGGAGCGGTATTAGGGCTAATGCCTCAAGAGTGATAGAGATGGTAATAAAGCACTCTAAATGCCGCATTGTGCTTTTGGCGAGGGGTACATAACTTTAAAATTCGGTGTACACCGATTGCATGATTGCACTGTAAAATTGCAATGCGATTGAAGTGATTGCAAGGTGACAACAGAGTGATTGCAATGAACTGTGTACACCGATTGCAGGAGTTGTGTACCCCTCGGCTTTTGGACGTAAGTCGTTCCCGCATGAGTTGGATAACTAGATAGTATGTGTCCTAGATGCTCGGGGTGTGCTTGCCATGCTCAGCAGCTATCATCGGGAATGTATTGGCTTAACATGTGGCGACGTTATGCTAGAGTGGAAATGAGACCGTCTTGACATGCCTAAATGAAACCCTCCATGCCCGACTTCAATCCGGGTGATTTAAGGAAAGCAAATGTTAGCCCATATGACATTGACTGATCCTCCACATTTCTGTGGAAGACGCCGTGCATCCTCTTGTCGCAAAGCTGTTCGCGGAACTTTTTCTCCTGTACTTTCTTAATCCGGGCCTTCAGGAATGAGTACTCGAGATGGATAAGACTTGATGTATTTTGCATTCAAATTGCATTCAAGATTCGGTACTCCGCGACCACCTTGACGACGTGAGATGTAAAGTCGCATAACCTTTCGGAACCCGATTTCGAGGGATCTAAGCTCGTCCTTCTTGCATGGAACAACTCCAAATGAATAGAGTACTACCAGGACGGCAAGCATGTTCATTGCAGATACTTTGTTTCTCGCCGACAGTTCGGAAGACCAAATCTGCCGGATGAGATGCTGCTCTGTGGCACGCCCAAGTATGTATAGGTCTCTCCAGCGCTGAGATGGCGTATAGTGCCCTAAAAAATACCTCTCTGAATGGTGACAGTGTTAGTTGTCACACGATATTTTCCAGATGAGATAGTGAACCTGGTTTTCCAAAGCGGCATCAATCTCTCTATGCACCTCACGATGTGCTTATGAACCTTTAAGCTTTCCAACAGACAGATTATAGGTCTATGGGAGGTTGAATCGAAAGCTTTCGATGAGCAGATTCTCCCGACATCCTGCTACGCCTTTCTTTGATCCGCGTTGTTCGTACATTTCTCGCCACACAGGTCCGATTGTGCGAACAACCCTATCATTTAGGATAGCTGTGAAGATCTCATAAAGTGTGTTCAGATAAGTGATTTGCCTGTAATTCTTCGGGCCAGCTAAATTGCCCATCTTTAGAAGGAGCACTGTGCGCCCTTCCAACAACCACTCCGGAATAGGCTCTTTCCACTTTAGATATGAGGTGAAAATGCGGGCCAGATGCTGGTTGGTTGAAGGGAACTTCTTCCACCAGAAGGTCTTGATACCATCTGGTCCCGGAGCAGAATAGTTCTTCATGACTCTTAATAATTTTTTGACCTCCTTGGTAGTGATAGGTGAGCATTCTTTCTCAGGTGTTATGAGGGCATTGCACAGCTCCTCCAAGCTACCTATGTTCTGTAAACCTTCTTTAAGAGGATTCTGAACTTCGTTGACTTCTCCCCAAATTGCTTCGACATCCTCTGGTTTGGACGGATGGTCGACAGTAACTGGAGGCTCTTGGAAGAGTCGAGATGGGTCAGAGAATAACTGTTTCTTTTCTGTGACCCATCTCTCCCTCCTCTCCAGAATTCTCTTAGCGTCAGATAGTACCCGTATAGTCAACAATATGATGCCTGATGTTCAGCAGCTTTGACTTGTTAAGTGCTTTGTTTTATGCTTTGCATCCGCCAAAGATCTCGCTTAAATATACGTACCACAATAGATAGTCCAGAGGTCGGATTCTGCGGAAAAATCTGCACGAAGCTCGTCATCCAGTTCAGCCAGATCTTCGGGCTTTAAAGAAATCTGCATAGTATTTTTCTTCGGGTCCTGAAGCATCGCTCTTCCTCTGTTGGATGCCTGCCCGCGGTTGATCCCAGTGTCGCCTCCCTTTCTCTGTTACCAGCTTTTTCTTGCTGCTGTAGAGTAGGCGCTCCGCTTATATACCCAGATAACAATATGCGCGTATGGTGCCACGCACGGTACAGGCACGAGTGCGAATAAATCGTCATGCGTATCACGGAGATCACCAAACAGATGTGTCCGCATATGCGTCGCACGTCGTGAGAGTCGCACGCGTGTCGATGAAGTGCATCGCTTCAACGATTATGATTTTTAAACGATTTTACTTAACCTAACTTTCAATTTTCCGCTATTTAAAAGAATGTATATATTTATATTTTTCTTTACTTAACAGTTTCTTTAACACAATTCGTGGCTCGCAAACATTAATTAAGACTCAAATATACGAAGAATAATATCGCAAATATCGAATTCGTTGAAATTTTATAACAAATGACTACTGGAAAAGCACTAGCGTACACCACAACATGACGCTCACATAACCTCACTAACGGCAACGTCGACAACGATGTTCGGTGAACCGTGAAGTTTGACAACTGCGCATGTACAATACAGGTACAAATATTATTTGAAATAATATAAATACATGAATCATTTGAAATAAGATATTAATTTGATTCAACTGAATCGAATTTGCTCAATAAAAAATATTATTGACTATTGTTCATGTATGTATTCAGCAAGGGCTACGACGAAATATGAGTGATGGCTGAATGAGCTTAATTGTGCACGCACGCATTTGCCCATCACTTTATCGAGGAATGTGCTTGCCATTTGCGTGCGATATGAGTCGCATCGTGCGACTCGCATACGTGCTTGTAGTGTGCGTCGCACGATTGTTATCTGGGTAGCTCCTTTCTCGGAGTTGTTCGGCATGGTTTCGCAGACGTTAATGCGAAAAGTGCGAGAGCTCTGAGTGTTTCTTGCACCACAGAGCATGCAGTCGTGTCATTTAGCCTTGTCCTTCAGGGCCCATGCTGGTTTCGTAGCACTCTAGCAGGTCGTCATTTAATCGATCCGTCCACCGAAAAGTATTGAGATTCCTTCGGTCCATCGCATTGACTCCGCCTTGATTGCCCCCTCCCCCCAACTCTAGCATTGACGGCATTGTTCACCGACCCATTGTCAGGAGCCCTGCGCGTTCCATTGTTTTGAACTGCACTTACTACAACTATGATTGGTGTTTTCATTGTTGTTTCCACGATCAGCTAGGGAAAGGGTTCATCCATCCCTGCAGAGCCCCGCGTGAAAGGATAAGGCTGATACTCTGAGAGGTCGCTGGTATCTCAGGTCACCGTTTGAGACACCTCACCTAGGTGTCATTCAGCTTTCGGCACGGTTCTAACGCCTTCGCTTAAGGGTTATTCCTTCGGGACCATCCCTAGACAATTGTCCGCGACTGCTTATTAATTGTTGTAACCATATTCAGAAGAAACCCTTGGTATAGGGACCCTATATCCGCAACCCGAGGACGCGTTCGGTGGCTTTATCATAAAATACAATAATTCGTTAAAACCCCAGATTCTTTTTTAATGGGTCTGAAATGCAAGACCGCACTTTTAGGGGCTGTCCACGTACCACGTGGTATTGGTCCAAATTTAATTTTTCTTAAAAAAAAGCCTAATGATACAAGAAATGAAGTCCAAAAAAAAGTCGTACAAAGGAGAGGTTTCGATAAGGCCCTTTATCGCGCCCCCCCCCCCCTGAATCATATTTTTCAATGTTTATTATCGAGATCATTTTATTTTTTTTATAATGTGGAAAATACAAGGCTTCTAAAAATACGTATACTTTTTGTTTTAATCGATAGGACCCTTATGAAAAATGACGCTAAACTTAGCTTGTTTTGCAAATATACACCATTTTTGTAGTTTTTGCGATGTTTATGTAGTTATTTCGCATAGAGCGCAACCGAGTAACAAGACGATTTTTACATATATTGTGCACAAATACATGAGCTACTATATACATAAAAATTGTTGTGTTACTACATTGCGCTCATGGTGAGAATGCATTTAAGCACTGAGTGTGGGACTCGACCTAAAAACGGTAATACCCACTAAACTCACCTTCTCTTTCCTGCCAACCCATGTTCCCGGAATCCGCTTCGCATTACTTCAGGAACATGGGTTATAGGGATTCTACGCCGTGCTTCGGCGTCCTACATGTGTGTCCGGCTTGAACTCTATGTGGCACCAGACCCAGCCATGATGAACGCACTAAACGCGGTAGCACGACGAAGTCGTGCAACGGGCTCGTCGGCCTTCGACATCTCATCGACCCTGGCAGATGGTCAGTCCGGGGCCTCTCTACTCGTGCAGCGCAGAGGAAGTACTGCGGCGTGCTTTTACACGTCGCAGCCTTATGACCCTCTTTGCCACACCTCCAGCAAACCTCCGTCCTATCGGGGCCCTTGCAGCTCGCTGCCATGTGGCCAAAGCCTTGGCAGCGGTAACACCTCAGGACCTCCTTCTTTCCTCGCATACGACAGGAACCCATCCCTCCTTTAAGTATCCAGTACGAAGCAGCCTGGCCGCAAGTTCCTCCCTCATTTTCACAAAGGCCTTCAGACTTCCTCTGAAGACCCTCTTAGTCATGCTTGCCCTGACTTTGCCCTACCTCCACAAGAACCTCTCCATTTCTGGTTTGCCTGACACCCCTGATTTTTACACCAAGAGTGTCTGGCATCACCTTTCGCTTGGGGTCCTTGAGGACCTCCGCTTAGCTCGAGCCCTCGGCCGGTCTTCTGAGGACCGCCTCAGGGTGATCTCGTTTCTGCGCCTTCTTTTGCTTACCGTTGTTATTGGTTGCAGGCAATAACAATGTAGACTCTCTTTCACGCTTCCCAGGATGGGGAGTGGGAGTTTCCACAGTTTCTTCTGAGTACCGTTTCGGCTGGTCTTAGCCTTCTGCTGATATTTGGCAAATTTTTTGCCGATGTCTTTTCCAACGTAATTTATAGCATCTTTGAGATACCAATCACCGTAGTTTCGTGTCGCAGAAATCCTGCATCCCCTTCAGCACACCCTTCAAATCATCCAGGGCTTTCTGAGTCAACTTCTTCCACCACATCCAATTCTCCTCCCAATTCCTCACACACACTTCGATTTAAGCTTTGTTGCTTCTCCATTTTAATTCCCACGAGTAGCTGGGGAAGTATAGATCCACCCCCGCAGAACCCTGCATGCGGGGGTAAGGTCTGTATACTCTAGGAGGCGACCTGGTATCCTAGAGACACCGTTTGAAACACCACACCCTGGTGCCACGCAGTCTTCGGCACGGTCTTTAACGCCTTGATTTGGGGTTTTTTCCTTCGGGACCATCCCTGGATCATTGTCCGCGACTGCTTATTGAGTTGTGTAACCGTATTCAGCAGAAACCCTCGGTACAGGGCCCCCCTATCCGTAATCTGGGGACGCGCCCGGTAGCCTGGTCAAAGGCGCCGGGTTATGTATATATTAACTCACTTATTTGTGCACCATATATGTGAAAATCGTTTTGTTACTCGGTTGCGCTCTATACGATATGACTGCATAAAGATCACAGAAACGACAAAAATGGCGTATTTTTCCAAAACAAGCCAAGCTTAGCGTCTTTTTTTATAAGGGTCTTGTCGATTAACCCAAAAGTATATGTATTTTTGGAAGCCTTATATTCTCCACATTATACAAAAAATAAGAATGATCTCGATAATAAATTTAAAAAAATATGATTCAGGGCTGGAGAACTTGCATCCACGTGGATTTTGACTAAAACTTCTGTCAAGTGTCTGGACTTATATTATATTAAGCCGGATCAATCAGGAGCGCGGTATAAACAATCGTGCGTACGTGAGCGAGAGTCCATCCTAATGTGGTGACTGCTGTTCTCTCCTCGCTATCCCCATCTCGGCGCTCGCTTCAATACACTGCGTTAGACCAAAGATATTATACATCTAGATGCGGCAAGTGACGGCGGAGTGGGGGAACAATATATCTAGAAACTACTTGTGTAATAAAGTAAATATTTAGTTTTCCAGTTGATATTTCACATTCCGGTGTATTAAGTAGTTTAGTTTAGTGTTAATACGGACGGGAAGCCCATGAAGAACTCCCCTGGCGCTCAAGCTATAAAGCCTATTGTGCCACACCCTTACTTATTCACTCTCAGCAGTCGACCCCAGACCTCTTGACGAAGCCCAGTATGTCGAGTTTCGTCATCCCTGCCGCACCTACTGCACTCCGTCGTGGGGCTATACCCCATTTTGTGCATATGATGGTTCAAGTGATTGTGCCCTGTCAGGGTCCGTACCACTGTCCTTATGTCTTTCTTGGGTAAACTCAGGATTTCCCTGGCTCTGTCCATACTATAGGTATACCCCAGGATGTATTTCGCCTGACGGCAACCCTTGGTTTGTTCCCAGTATTCCCTGTGTTTTCTTTAAATCCAGTTTTTAATGGCCATCCCGACACTGCAAGACGCTATTCCCAGTACCGGTTCCGGTCCTACGAATTCGCTTGTTGCGCCGCACTTTGCCAACTGATCCGCCTTTTCGTTGCCCTTGAATCCTGTGTGACCAGGGACCCATATGAGAGTCACTTTTTTTCTTTCTGCAAGTTGGTTTAATGCCTTTTTGCATTGCCAAACCAGTTCTGATGTTATGTCTGGTTTTCCTATTGCCGTTAGTGTCGCTTGGCTGTCCGAACAGATCATGATCTGTCAGCCAGCAGAGTTTTCCTCTATTGGCGTTTCAGCACAGTCAAGGACGGCCAGGACCTCCGCTTGAAAGACAGTAGCGTGTCACCCAAGTGTGATCCCTATCCCTTTCCCTCTTTTGCTATCATAAATTCCTGCTCCTGACCCTCCCTCTCCCCTGAAGCCATCCGTATACCAGATTTCCCCCTGGAGAAGCGGGTTACCATTTTCTATCTATTTGCTCTTGCTAGGCGGCCCATCGCGTGAGCCGCTCTGGTGGTTATCGCAACATGTAGGGATTCCTCACAGAGCATGAATCCTATCGTCGCTGTGGGCGCAGACCTCATTGCTCCAGTCAAACTCCAAAATGCTAGCGTTTGCAATCTTCGCAGCCTGTCCTGCATTGTTTTAAATTGCGCTCGTGGCCACCAGACCACGGCCGCGTGTAGGAGCCTGGGTTTCAAGACAGCAGAGTAGAGCCATGCAAGCATTTTAGGCCCTCACCCCCACGTCAACCCAAAGGCTCTCCTGCACATCCAAAAAGTCATGACAAATTTCCTGCATTGGGTCTCCAGGTGCTTTGCCCAGCTCAGCTTGCTATCTAGGATTACTCCTAGGTATTTAACTGAATCTGAAAACGTCAGCTTCCCACCACAGAATACAGGAGCGTCAGCTTTCGGAACTTTATAATTCCTCGTGAAAATGACCAGGTTGGTCTTTTCCGGATTTACTAAGAGTCCTGTGCTATCGCACCAGAGCTCTCTACGATGCGCAGCGCCGACCTTATAAGACCCACCAGCGTTTCCAGATCAGCCCCCCTAACTAGGATTACAAAATCGTCCGCATATCCTTGGGTATAATACCCTTCTTTATTTAGCCTTCGAAGGAGGCCTTCCACTACAGTGCAGCACAAGAGGGGCGACATGACACCCCCCTGTGGGCAACCCAGCGGAGCTATCTCCCTTACTAGGCCTTCACCCCATCTGGTTTAGAGTCTTCTTCGGCGTAGCATGCTTCCTATCCAGCATACTAGCTGTTCCGGCACGCCACATCTCAAAGCCTCTCGACAGATGACTTCTGGAGGAGTATTGCTGAAGTCACCCTCTACATCCAAGAAAGCGTCCACAGCATTCTCCTTTTGTTCCAACTATTGTTCCAATTTTGCTACAACAGCATGAAGCGCAGTTTCTACCGAGGAGCCTGCCTGGAAATCATGGTGCCCTCTATGAAGCGGGGAGGCCGAAAGCACCTCATCCCTAATGTATCTTTCGACCGGCTTCTCTAGCGTCTCCAGGATAAAAGATGTTAGGCTGATTGGTCGGAAATATTTGGCAGCAGTGTAACCCTCCCTCCCCGGTTCGGGTATGAAGGCCACTCTGCCATCCTTGCATGCCGATGGCACGTGTTTAAAGGCAATACTTTCCTTAATAATTTCGTCAGAGGAGGGACGACGAAATCCATGCCTTTTTATAAAAGCGCTGGATGAATGTCATCCGCCCCTGCTGATTTAAAGGGAGAAAAGGTCCCTACGGCTCATTCCACCTTTTTGTAATCAGCGACCTTAGCGGCGAAACTCCAGTCGGCCCTCGCCACCTCCTGGCCCCGGTCTTCCTCTTCTTGGTCTTTTCGGATTCGCTGAAAACCTGGGAGAGATTCGCAGAAAATCCGCGGCGTGCTCCAACTCATCAATGGTACCGTAGCTTGTGGGGAATTCCGCAAGCCTCCCTTCGAGTTCTTCTTTATATGAGTCCCAAAGTGTATTTCTGGGATTTCTGATATTAAAAACCACCGGTTTTCATAGGGTTAATCGGAACACGATGTGTTAGTAGTCCGAAAGAGACTCCTCATCGAAGACTCTCCAATCCACTACCCTGGTCCTCAGTGCACCTGAACATAGAGTCAGACCGAGAACCTCACTCCTGTTTTTAGTCTGGAATGTGGGAGTATCATCCTGATTCAGAATCTCCAGCTCTGTGCCTGCTATGTATTTAATTAAATCTCTCCCTCTGTCATTGATGTTTGTGCTTCCCCACACCGTATGGTGAGAGTTTGCATCACAATCCAACAGGAGAGGAATCTTGTTCTCTTGACAATACCGAATTAGAGCCTCCACCTGTCTGGCAGGCGGGGGTCCCTCGGCATCGCCAGGAAAGTAAGCCGAGGCAATAAATACCTCTAGCCTTTCTCCGCTACTGCCCCTGAGTCTCACCTTAATAACGGTGAGATCTCTGGAGCAGAATTTAGGCACCAAGATCGCATCCATACCCTTGACGGCTATGCATGCCCTTGGCGTTTTTTCGTGTGGCCCCTTATATATGGAGCCACATTCTGACAGGCCACAAATCCTTTCCCTGTATAACCAGGGTTCTTGGATTAGGGAGGTCTTTGTCTGCACCACAGAAATGCGTTCGGCTAAAACCGCCGAGGCGCCTTTGCTGTGGTGCAAATTAATCTGCGTAATGGAGATTCCCGTCTCAGCCATTAAGAGGCTACTTCGGGGCATCTCCGGATGCTTCTGGGACCCCTGCGGATCCCAGTTGGGTCACCCGGAAGGGCTCCAATATCTTCACTATTTCTTAACGCCTCTGGTGGGTCGCCACCTACGGAGCCTCCCACTTTTGGCGGTGGTTTGGGAGAGTGAATCGAAGCGGATCCCTCATCGTTTTTGTTTTGTTTTTTCGAATTATCGGGTAACATTTCTGTCCCAAGAGAAGCCAGGGAAATAAGAAACACCCCCCACAGAGCCCCGCTTGCTGGGGGTGGGTCTACATACTATGGGATTCTACCTTGTGTCCCAAAGTCCCGATAAGGCACCTCCTTCGAGACTTCTGCTGAGAGGGGCAGGCCGGGATGTCAAGGGATTTGTTAACCCTGGGACCATTCAGCTCTCGACACGGCGATCACATCTTAGCTTGGGAACATGAGAACTCGTGCTCTCGATATTCCAGTGGTCTTTGCCATTACCACCTGAAAGGACTGCTCCTTTCGATCCTTTCGATCCTTTCGATATAGCCCCTCAGGTTCACCTATTCCAGATGGGTGGTCAATGAGCCCCGTAAACACATTACATTTTAATTTTCTTACAGCGATTTTTTATTAAATAATTTGATACAAATTAATCAATATTGATCCTGGGTTAGAAGTATGCTGCACCAATCAATTCTATTTAAAAATAACCCCAGAAACTTGTACTGAATTTTCACTTCCATTCCTAACGCTTTTTTTCTTTTTAAATGTATAACTTTCAAGGTTGCAGGATTATAGAAAAAGCATTGCTATTAATTCGCAATGATAAAAATCAAATAATTTTAGAATGTATCAAATTGACCTTTTAAATGAAGAACGCTTGCGAAGTTGAACAAAAACGAATTTAACTGATAAAGATTATATAATTTATAATTAAAAACCTTCAATGTTAAATGATTTTTAATTGAAATCTTCAAAATTATGAAATTTTATTTTGAATTGGAAGAAATAATTTTAAATAGAAAACGTTCTGATTGGAATAATTTATAGATTAAACAATGAAAAACCTTAATTAAAATTTCCAAACAGAATTACAGTTTTAATGCATAAAATAAGTCTTCACTTATGAAAATATGTAATCGTTTTTATATTTTCATCATTTACGTTTGAGAAAGTACTATAATAGGCCGAAATTGCACACCTCAGTTTTTAAACAGATCTCCACGTTCCGCGACCCCCTGAAGCCGGAAATATAAAATTAAAATATTAACAATTTTCCCCTCGACCATTTTATGAGAAGACCTGTTGGTTTGGTCTTCTTTATCGAAAACACTATGCAAAAAATCCTACAAAATTTCTTCGTGGCATTTTTTGTTAGGATTTTTCATTTCGTTTTTATTGCTCGAAAATACTATTAAAAAAATAGAAAATTCAAATTTTCGGCTGAACTACGTGAGATACACAAACAATTTGTATGGGTGAATTGCAGCTCGTAAAAAGTCCTTAAACATTTTTTGAACCATTTTCTGATACAATTTGTCACTTTGGTTTTATTTATTGAAAATACTATGAAAAAACATTCAAATTTAAAACCAAACAACGCAGCATGCGGGGAAAAGTCTCAAGGAGAAATTATAGCTTTTAAAAAGTCCTACGAAATTTCCCTTTAACATTTTTTGAAAGGACTTGTAATTTTTGTTTTATTTATCGAAAATACTATGTAAGAGATCGAAAAATCAAATTTTGAGCCAATCAACGCGAAATACGGGCAAATTTTTTGTAGAAATTTCAGCAATAATTGGAAAAGTTGGCTGGGAAGTTCGAGATCTTGTACAGGAATTTACAACAAAAATTATATGTATATCAATCATATGAGGTTGTCACCCCTAACATGCCCACAAGGTGCTCCTAAAGTACCACTATTCCAAAAATGTCAATTCTTCACGAAGTCAGCTTTATCATTTAAAAAACCTTCATGTGTTTAAAGAATGCATTTCCGATGTGAATTTTCTCTCTTTCCTGTTAAATAGCACAACTACACTGAGAAAAAAGATTACTTGATTCAAAGAAATTTAGTACTGAATACATCCAATCACATATTTATACGTGTGAAAAGGTGAAGAAAGGTGCTTGGGTCCAGTGGAAGTGAATGCGAGAAAGGAGGTAAAGCAGGGGAGATGAAAAGTGTCTGGAAAAAAGTGCCACGTGCAAAAGTGAGGTTAGAGTCGCGCCGGAATGAAAAGGACGCAATGCCAGCGCCGCCTAGTGGTGGAATAGAAAAGGTGAAGAAGTTAGGTTGACTGGTGTAGTAGTGCGAAGATCAGCTGAGCTGACAGAAACAGACAGTGAGAGAAGTGAGAAAGGAGGTTTCCTAGCGTACGACAGTCGAAAAGAGAGAAATGGAAGACGAGAAGAAGAAGGCCACGGAGGAAGCCTGGAATGCAGTGAACGAGCTGGAAAAACAGCAGGAAACATTCTTGGCATACCTGAAGCTAGATTGGGAGTTGGAGAGGGCGCAAATGAGAGGTGAGTGGATGATAGATATTAGATAGGAGAAGCTTCAAGGAAACTGTGCAGAAAATGGTAGCGAAGTTCGGGCAACTCAGCGTGAGGTGTGGGGCAGAGAAGAGCAAGAAGAAAAAGAGAAAAGTGAGAGAAGTAGGATACCAAACAGAAGAAGAGTACATAACGTGGAGAGGCCAGCCGAAGAAGCTTTCAGAAGAAAATTGGTTGAGAGAGAAGGAAGAGAGAGAGCGGAAAGGAGAAGGAATTTAAAAGTGCTGGGAGTGGGGAAGGAAAATAATGAACTGACTAACGAAGTGGGACTTTTGGCCGAACATACGGAAATCCTGGCGAAAGTGGAAAGGGCAAAGAAAAGAGACGGTGGGATGCAGCTCCCGTTCAAGACATGGGAGAACAAAAGGGACGTATTTAACGCCAGAGGAAAATTGAATCTGACAGTGGAGCGAGTAGGAAGGAGAGGTGATAGTGACGGGTACAATAACAAAGAGGACAGAAGAACAAGATGGGAGGAGGAACAACGCGGCGGAGCATTGTAAAGGAGGAGGATAAGTGAGTGAAAAGCAATGATGGGGGACAGTGATAGTGAGAAGGAAAAGTGCTGGGGCACAAAGTATGAAAAAAGACGTGTTTAGAGACGCTAAGGAGAATGAAAGAGGGATAATATTTTTGGAAAGCTCATTGCTGTTTGTGAGTATGGGTACAGTTATGTTGTAAGGTAGAGTAAGATGAATTTCTGGATAAGAAGAACTGTTAAATGGGATATTAGCTCTTGGTGCATGATGGTTGTTGCTGGGTTACCGTGTAGGTTACAATTTGTTGTTTTATGATTTTGTTTTTTATTATCATGCTGTTCTTGGGTGGCTTAAGAAAGGATGTGCGAGTGAAAGCAGAAAAAGGGAAAGTGAGATTAGTAGCTAGATCACTGCGACTGTGAGAAGGACAGGTGTCAATAGATACAATGAGTTTGAGTTTTAATAGCAGAAGTGTAAAGCAGAGTAGCGGTAAAGTGATAGTGTGGGGTAAGGGGCTGCTGGTGCACCATGGGATAGGGCTTCCGTTTCCTCTTGATATAGGGAAGGCTAAGAATAGACATGATGTCCGCAAAATTATATTCATGGTTATAAATAATATTTTATAATCACGAATAATATTTGGCAAACATCCATGATTGTTTCTTTCATTGCCTGGGTGTCCTAACCCCACCTGTCATTCGGCTTAGAATAATTTGAGTCGTGGCATTTAGTCCGAAAAAGTTGAAGTCCCTCTGACAATCGACAGCGCAAGCACGGCTGCGGTTATCGATCACGCTTGTAGACATTTGCTTGGCAAAAACGCGCCAATCGTGCGAAATCTGTATCCAGAAGCATCACGAAAAGATGCTCGCTTGTTAACTTTGCACTGCGACCGCGGGCCAATACCCCACTCTCTTGAACCGTGAGAAGTGCGCCGCCGCCCGATGTAGCCGTTAAGTATAGCGCGTTTTGAGACCGAGAGACACTCCTCCCCGAGCCCCCGTAGTGTAAACATCTACGCTTCTGAATAAACATATGTTTTTTTAGCCTGCACTCATCGCTTACCTCATTTTTGGACCTCCTTTTTCTAATACTCGTATGCCGCCTCCACAGCAGCGTCACACCCGATCCCCGTTACGGAGAGGATTGCTCCCGTACCGGTAACCATCGAAGACATCGCAACGTGGTTCTGGTTACCCTGGACCACACTTTCCCTTCCTCGAAACCGGTCTCCTGCATCTGCTGATTCTGAATTTTGTACATAATGAGTATACTTAATGATTAAATTGTTTGAAGCTCTGAAGGCTGCTAGGTACACATTCCCATCGTGACGCTCGCGCTTCACGCTCGTTTTTCGACGGAAATTTTTTAATGTATATTTATTTTCTGAGCCACCTCCAATAAAAAGCAGCAATCCCTTCTTCAGACTACTTTCCCTATCTCGCGATGTTATGTTAAAAGTAGGATTTTTTTCATAGCGTTTTTGATAAATAAAACACATACTATTATCTAGACTTTACACGCATCTCGCGTCTTTTGGCATTATAATGGAATTTTCGATTTTTGCATATCAATTTCGCTAAATTAATTAAAAAAGATAAGTTCTGTCGAAAAATGGTCCAAAGAAATTTTGTAGGCATTATTAACAGCTGAAATTCCTTCAAATACTTTTCCCCATATTTCGCGTCGTTTAAATCAAAAAGCGAATTTTTTCTTTTTTGCATGGTATTTTCGCTAAATAAAACCAAAATGATAAGTTCTATCAAAAAATGGCCTAAAAAATTTTAAAGGACTTTTTAAAAGCTGCAATTCCCCAGTGGAACTGTTTTTCGTATCTAAAATATCAAGTCTTATTTGAAAATGGTCGAGGAAAAAATCATAGGTCTTTTAAAAAGCTATAATTATTCCACCAAACCTTTTTACGTATCTGTCGTCGTTTGGCTTAAAATTAGAATATTCGATTTTTGCAGATAATTTTCGCTGGATAAAACCATAACCGTCGGTCAAGGAATGCTGGTTAAAGAATTTGTTTTTTCTTTTAGGACCCAAAAAAAGTGTGCCAAAGCACGATTTGATACGTTCTCTTTTTTTAAAGTTATCGTGTTTACGGATACAGATCGGCAGACAGACCGGCAGATAGACAGACAGACATACATACAGGCAGACATCATCGCCCAAAAATGAATTTTGGCTTCAAGAGTATCAAAACGTAGAAATCCGTTGAAAAAATGACGTCTGAAATTTCGGACGATTCTAATACTTTCTCATTGTCAAATGATGAGAAAGTAAAAAAAAATTGGGAAATAAATTCTTTTAAATAACACTAATGAAGGTACCATATTCCTAAGATTTAAAGTCAAGTGATGTTGCATTTTCAACAAAAGTGTTGAGTTTCTTAGCTACTAAGTCAGAGGTTTTAAAAAACATTCGACTTTTTCAAACCGAAAAGAAGTATTTGAATTTTCAAGCAAAAGAGAGATAACTTTTCTACCAACAGATACATTTTTAACCGAAAAGGATAAATTCTATGTTTAAAAAGTCGAATTTTTGACTAGAAAAGAAGGCTTTCTAAAAAAATAGTAGATTTTTCACAATATAGTCGAATTTTCATCAAAATAATAAAAGCTTCCAACGATGAGTATAGAATTTTCAAACAAAAGAGATGAATTTTGAATCCAAACTATAATTGTAGACTTTTCAAATAAAAATAATTAAGTTTGATGAAAAAATTTTTTTTGTGTGAAAAACAAACAATACGTGTATTATATTTTGCCTGGGGAAACAATAGATTTGAGCTTCAAACAATTCCGTAACTTCACCAGGGCCAGGCTACCCGATTTCATGTATAAAATTGGTCTTTTGTATCTTGGAAAATAGAGATTTTTTTATATTCAAGCTATTTTGACACTCCTTAACATAATCAATAACTATTGGGAACCGAACTCATGGCGCTGCGATCGCAAGATCGCGCAGGCAGACGGGAGGTTTTGAATATCAACATAGTGTTAGGTGTGAACAAAACCTTCAATAATTTGAAAAATAAAGCTCTTTCTTGGTGAAATTTATGTTTTCGCGAATTCTTTGCCAACGAAGAGACCGATTTGTTTGCGCTTGTAGCATATTGTATGCAAACCGGTTAAATTAATAGAAATTAAGTTTCCATTCGCGGGAAAAACACAGAGCATACTTGACGTTATGGAAGGGCAAGATTGCAAATACTTAATTCCAGATGATGACAGTTATAAATTGAAAAAAAAAACACTCTTACTATGCCCAAGTTCCGTTAGGTATGGGAATTTTAAACTTGCAGAAAACTGATTTTATATTGTATGCTTCCATTGGTAATACCTCACATGTCATACAGATCAATTTTGACGAAGGCTTGGTTGTATATCTTTTCGGGCAATTAAAACTAGCTTATTTCAACGATATGATTCACCCTGTGTGTTAACGAGAATATAAATTACAAGACATAATTAGGATTCTTGATATTTTGTTCAAACATTTGCACGAAAACCATTTGCAATTACCTTAGTATTATTATTTTTATTTTGCATTTAAGAATAAACGTCATTTTCACACTAGAATTTGTCGTTTCTTAAAATCTGTTATTTTATTCGAACATTTACACGAAAATAATTTGTAATTACCTTATTATTATTAGTATTATTAGTTTCATTTTACATTTAAGAATAAACGTCGTTTTCACACAAGAATTGGTCATTTCTTAAAATCGGTTGACTCATGTTCACAGTCGCACAAATAGTCGCAAATATTTGTTCACATCTTGGAACAAGATTCATTGGCATTGCATCCCCCAAAATTTTGAATACTTTCAATCTTTGATTAAACCGCTCTACATGTACTCGAGCACTTGAAACGTTTACATTTTATAAAGCTTCTGACTTCGCAAAGTGTTTCTTTTTTCTCAAAAAACCGGGCCGCACAACCGTAATATCATTGTTACGGCAAAAATCGTCAACGAAAACCCCTTTGTCTGTCATTACCTTGTCATTTGCATCTAAACATTGAAGTAGGCCACTTTGTTCAAAAATAGCTTTATCAGAAGCTCAACCACCATAAGCTTTACTTGAAAAAAATATTGTTCCAGCAGAAGTTACCCCAGTCATGTACTTTACATCATAATCTGATTTGCAATTGGAATAAACGACTAACTAACAGCACAAATTAGATGGTTTTTAAATCGAGACTTTGTTCCTGTTTGTTGCTTGGCTGAAGGTGTCTTTCTTCTCTAGCTCTTTTTACTTTTTGATTTTTGGGAACCTCCACAGAACTCTTCGGTAAATTACACAATGGAACTGCAGTTTTCTTCAAACATCTATTCGAAGCAGTTGCATCTGTTTTTTTGGAACATGTAAACACTACAATTTTGAGGTTATGATAGATATGTTTTTAATGTGATTATAAATAAATGTTTATAACAAAACTTGGTTTTGTTAAAGACATTTTTTTATAGAACATTTAAACATCTATGTGTTATAACTTTGTTTAACGTATCATTATTATTATCAATTCAAAAAATTATATTAAATTATATGAATTTACTTACCTGGTAATATATAGTCGTTTTTTTGAAAATGCAAGGAACAAACTTGCAAGCGAGGAATGACTTTCTTTCCCATTTTTAGGGATATTTCCCAAGCTTTTCTTCTATCCACTTTCTCTAAAATTCCTATTTTTGAAGAAATGTCCACAAAATTTTCTCCTTCTGAAAGAAATTTGTGTAACCTTACAGTAGCATCTCGTCGGGCGAAACTATTACAGTCAAAAACACAGCAGAAATCATTACTTTTAGTAGCTCTGGATTCAAAACGCATTCCACTTTCAATATTCATTTTGAAAAACACTAGAATTACGCGAAATAATACAAAAAATCTGATTATTTTTAAATATATGTCTTATCCGGGTATCTCCAACGTGTTTACTAGTAGAAAGTCTCCCGTCGTGACAACTTAGAAATTTCATCACCAGGTCGCGTATTCGACCTGAGCGGTTCCCAATAGCCCACATGTAAACTCGCAAATAATTATACATACTTAATTATAAGTATATGTCGATGTTTTTTAATCTAATGACTATAGCTTACAGCTGGGATAGCTATCAAATATGTATAGATCTAACTTTAAATCTTATAATTGATGTGAATAGTGTTGAAAATTTTTTATGCTATCAAGAAAGATTTGTATCAAAGATTACTCTCAAACACTAAAAAGTTTACAAACAATAATTTCACTATGAACAATTGGCAAAAATTTCGATACCCGT
>CAKNXH010063724.1:130658-161777 GCA_932178445.1 Andricus quercusramuli | reverse complement strand
AACCTCTGCTTTCTTTACTTCGGCTTTTAGACGTGAAGCATCTAGATGGAGTAATGCACTTTCCTCACTTCTGATGTTGAAATTCAGGCCAAGGGTCTCGGCAGCTTGCTCCGCGGCTTTGTAAAGGAACGCTCCTTCGCCAATCATCTCGTGGTTTCTGACCATCTTCAGGAGAGGATCTCTGCCATTCGCAACGATGTAAGCTGTACTCAAAACAATTCGGTTATGAAGACATTGGAGATTCAGAAGTCCGCGTCCGCCTTGACGGCGTGAAATGTATAATCGCGGAACTGACGAATTGATATGCAAGCTTTTATGCATATGCATGATCTTACGCGTGGTGACATCAAGGGCCTTAAGCTCGTTCTTCGTCCATTGAACCACCCCAAACGAGTAGAGTAGAACCGGGACGGCAAGCATGTTAGTCGCACATAAATCGTTCAACGCCGACAAATTGGAAGACCAAATCTGTCGAAGAAGATGCTTGTATCTGCTTCGGAGAGACTCCTTCACTGATGTTGCGTCCTGAATGCGGCTTTGAGGCACGCCCAGGTATGTATAGGTCTCTCCAGTGTTGAGATGTCTAATAGCACTTATATCCACAAGCTCAGGGTCCTTGGGACTGCCAGTAATCTTTCGTTTCTTCAATTGAATTTTGGCACACTTGTCCAAACCAAAGTCCATCCCAATCTCTCCTGTGTAGTTCTTGACGATATTTATAGCAGTTTGAAGTTTGCTTTTACCAGCGGCATAGATCTTCAGGTCATCCATATAAAATATATGAGTGACCTTATGCTCACGCTGATTAGTGTCGCCACAGAAGTATCCAGGAGAATTTCGTAGTGCGAGAGATAGAGGCAGAAGTGTGATGCAAAAAAGCAAAGGGCTCATACTATCCCCTTGACAGACGCCCCTCTGGAAGGTCACCTTGTTCGTCGTCAGACGATGATTACTAGATGAGATGGTAAATCTAGTTTTCCAAAGAGGCATCAATCTCTCTATGCATCTTACTATGTGTGGATGTACCTTCAAGCTTTCCAAGAGACAGGTGATAGGTCTATGAGAGGTTGAATCGAAAGCTTTCCGGTAGTCAATCCAGGCCATTGACAGGACGCGCTGATGTGCGGCAGCGTCTTTATAGACACACCTGTCAATTAGCAGGTTCTCCCGACAGCCTACTACACCTTTTTTCGAGCCTCGTTGTTCGTACATCTCTCGCCATACAGGCTCAATTCGTCGAACGATCCTGTTGTTTAGGACAGCTGTAAAGATCTTATACAGTGTGTTTAAATAAGTTATTGGCCTGCAATTCTCTGGTCTGGACAAGTTGCCTTTTTTCGGTAGGAGTATAGTGCGTCCTAACACCAGCCACTGCGGAATGGGCGTCTCCGATTCTAAATATGAGGTGAATATGCGGGCCAAATGTTGGTGTATAGAAGTAAACTTCTTCCACCAAAAATTCTTGATACAATCTGATCCACCACCGGAAAAGTTCTTCGTGCCTATAAGTGCTTTTTTCACCTCTTCGGCAGTGACTGATGGGCACTCCTCCTCAGATTTTATGAGGCTGTCGCAAAACTCCTTGAAGCGGATGATATTGTCAGTATCTTCTTTCAACTCTAGTTTTTTCGGGATCTTGTACACCTATTTCCAAAAAGTCTCTACCTCCTTGGGCTTGGGAGGATTTTTTACAAAAACAGGGGGATCACTGTAGTGGCGTGATGGGTCAGCAAGAAACTGTTTTTTCTCCCTGTTCCATCTCTCCCTCTTCTGTATCCTCCTCCTTGCGTCAGATAACAGCCTTATTTTGTCAACAATATGCTGCTTGATTGTCAGCAGCTTTGACTTGTTCAGTGTGTGATTCAAGGTCCTTAGTTCTTGGGCGAACTTTCGAACCCTTTCCGTGAACGATCTACCAGATGTTATGTAGTCAATCACACATTGAACACGGGACGCATTCTGTCTTGCCCATCCAATTTTCTTGTTCAGTTGATGCAAGCGTCGTCTGGTCTTCTGATCCATCGTCGGTTTCAGCCTTCGATTTGAATCAGCCAAAGCTCTCGCAGCACCATAAACTGAGCAATTGATGGTCCAGAGGTCGGACTCTTGTAAGATATCTCCACGAAGGGAGGCATCCATTTCAGTCAGATCTTGGGGCTTAAGAGGAACTTGCATGTTGATGTTCCTCCTTGTACTGAAATTGCGATCATTTTCCGGAAGGTGCCTGCTTTCTGCGGTTGGTCTTAATGTCGTTTCATCTTCGTCTGCAGCTTGTTCAAGCAGCGGTTGAGGAAGCGCTCCGCGTACATATCCATTTTTCCGGAGGTAGTCGGCTTGATTTCGCAAAGACTGATGCGAAACGTATTGAAGCTCTGGGTGTTTCTGGCACCACAGAGTATGCATACGCGCCATAAAGCCTCCGCGAACAGGGATAATACTGGCATCATAGCAGTCTAGCTCGTCATTCTTAAGTTGATCCGTCCACTGAATGTGGGGGTTTCGCCGGTTCGTCGTCGTGTTTCCATCTAAATTATTTCCAGCACCCCGAACTCTAGGATGATCGGCATTGTTTGCCGATCCATTGTCGGGTGCTCTGCGCGTTCGATCGTTTTGAACCGCATCTACAACATTTTGGTGGTTTTTTGGTTTCATTGTTGTTCCCACGAGCAGCTAGGGAAAGGGTTTGTCAATCCTTGTAGAGCCCTGCGTGCAAGGATAAGGCTGATACTCTGCGACGTCGCCCGGTATCCCAGAGTCACCGTTAAAGACACCTCACCCAGGTGCCATGCAGCTTTCAGCACGTTTCTCACACCTTCGCTTAGGGGTTATTCCTTTGGGACCATCCCTGGACAATTGTCCGCGACTGCTTATTAATTATTGTAACCATATTCAGCAGAAACCCTTGGTGCGGGGACCCTCTATCCGCAACCCGAGGACGCGTTCGGTGGCTTTGTCGTAAGCCCTTTGGTTCTATTCCAAGGGAATCGAAACCAATATATACTATATATATATATATATATATATATACCGATATTTTCATAATTATTCACAATTGAATCTGAACGGAATTTAATCTCATTAAACAATGAGAAATATTCATCTGTTTATTGATTTTTATCGACCTGCTTCGCCGGGTTATTATGCTCTAGTGATCATGAACATTTTCAGAAAACTATATTATGTACTAAAAATTATTTCGGCGACAGCGCCTCTTTCGCCCATTTTACTCACGAAAACTGTTAAGAGGGGATTGATACTTCAGCGGGTAGAGAGGCACAGCGGGGTGGGTTACGATTTTCGCTGACAGCGCTGTCTACATTTATCCTACCCTACAAATAATTATATCCCCACTCCGCCGCCACTTCCCGCATCTAGGTGTATAATATCTTTGGTTAGACTCACGCTCACGTACGCACGACTGTTTATACCGCGCTCCTGATTGGTCGAGCTTGAATATTTAACAACTCAAAAACTGAAACTTCAACTGATTTTTGGAGAATGAATTTTCGATTTATTTTTTTTTTTCATTTTTATACAGCTATACAAGTCCGGACACTTGAGTCTGAGACACCCTGTATAGAACTAAATATCTCTCATATGGTTTTAATTGAGAGATAATTGGAAATTTGACTGGAAAATTTAATGGCTTTGCGTAACAGTGAAGAATTTTCATGATTTTGAAATCATTTTTCCCTTAAGTATGATAAATATGACATTTATAAATTTTATGTCTTAAAAATATAATTATTTACTGAAGTATTAACGTACTTTCTATTCAGCCTTTTAAACCCCTCCCTTTATGAAATCCTGACTACATCACTGCCTACACCCTTCGGAATTTTAGTTGTATTCCTACTCCTCCCAGTAACAGGTCATTACCAATCTTGTAATATGCTCAAGTAATAAGATTCGGTTTTCAGCCATTCTCGAGAAAGAAGTCTCTAAAAGAATCCACGCTCCTTTACATGGACCCCGATGCCAGTCTTTCTATTCTCGGTTAGATCAGATGGTAGCGCACATTAAAAAAAAAACGTTTTGCACAAAAACTATTTAAATCAGCCAATTTTTCACTCCGAATACAGATTTGATTTAAAATAGGACCATCGTCCCACTTTATTCTAATTATGCTATTTTTATATATTTTATTTCTATCCCGTATGAACATTATATCAAGCAAAATATAAATGTTCCATTAAATGAAGGAAAATGAACATTTTGTGTAAAAAACTTTTCATGGAGTAGAAATGAGTAACGATGAATTTACCTTATCGAATTTTACGGCTCACATTCCGTATTTTGCAAACTCAAAACTCTCAGAAGTACAAAATTTTACTTTGTCGTTGGGCGCCTGAACGTGCGCGAGCCGTTAACCTGCGAAATGCTCAGTCCTACTATGAGAAATGGTAGAGATGATTGGTCAGCCTTTCAGGAAAACTCGTAGGGCATGGAATAATCTTACTTGTAAATAAACGACTTCAGAGATTTGTTTCAAAATAGTTTACAACGTTCATTCAAAAGTTGAGTAAGAAGGTGGGGGGGGGGGGGGGGTGATAGAAATTTACAGAGTTCGATAGCGCATATTCGAAACCATCTTTGACGATACAATTAGTGATGTAGGGGGTCGATAGCAATTTACAATGTACGATAGTGCATGGTCGAGACCATAATTGACGACACAAAATCTTCTAATAAAAATTCTTAACTAACCTAGACTGTGTTCAACCGTTCAGCTAATATCCAAGGGTGAGTTAGGAAAGATGGAAAATTAACAGAGCAAAAGAAGAAGAATAAACTCTGAAATTAAGGTACCTTGCATCCAGAGAAATAGAATAATCTTAAATATTTTGTTACCTCAAAAATTACAATTAAGATCAGGGTGTTAAGTCGGGCCTAAAGCGAGAGCGCGACACGAGGCCAACAAGGCGTCTGGACTTGCAGCGATAGCATGGCGGTAGCGAGGCGAGAATTAATCAAAAGAGAATTAAAATTTGGAATAATTTATATCCCCTCTGGATCGAGCGCGTCCACATTGGCAACTGACAGCAGCAAATGTAAGACGACCAGACGTGATTGTCATCCCATTCCGAGAGTCTTGAAGTTTATGGAAGTTTTGTATTCAGTGCCGTAGCGCAGAGGACCCATTAGGATGTGAGACAGCTTCCTCTCTCAAAAGAATCTCTAGTAAACAGTGGTTTTGCTCCTAGGCGAAGTAGTGATTCTCAGAGCTTATGGAAAGTAATTCGGACAGTTCTCTGTCGCAGTTGAGAAAGCAATTCCCTCGTAGGTGAGAAAGCCGAGGCAAGGTCATGAACAGAAACACTGAACAACCTCATGCGTCCTCACATTTTTTTCATTAACCTAAAATGATGCCTAGCTAATAAAGCTCATTTAAGTTCTTTAGCTTGAATACATATTCCGACAGAGGACTCCACATCACTGGAGATGGGCCTGTGAAAGTTTTTCTTTTACAAAGTTTGTCTTAGAGTCACTATGAATTTAATTACAACCAGCGACAACCCGCGGCTGCATCCAACTTTATTAGAAGTACTTGCATTTGCCTAGACCTTTAGACAGGGGAGAGGAAAACTGCAAAAAAAACCTCCAGGTTTCAGGCGGTTTTTCGACAATCGAGTTTGCAGGCAGACATTCGACCATACCCATTGAATTCACACAACCATTCTGGACGTCAAACCTCCCGCTCGACATTAGCATCTAATGCTGTCGGTATTCATTAGCCTAATTACAAGTGGTAAAGGTTGAAAAACTCATTTTTTTCATATGAAAAAAATAGTTAAAAATGATTGTTTTGGTTGGATTTAAATAAATTTAATATGCAATTACAATAAAAAAATTGAATTACAAAAATTAGCAAAAAATCATGGCAGCAGGATCCGAGCCCGTACTTTCCGGTTACAGTATCGGAGTGCTACCGCCCGATCTAACCAGGAGTTGAAAGACTCTCACATCACGGTCCATGTAATGTGCGTGGATTTTCTAAAGTTGTATTCTCGAGAATTGATTTAAAGCGCATATTAATACCTTAGTATATTACAAGTTTGGTAATGACTTATTACTAGGAGAATTATGAATCTAAACAAAATTCAGTAGGGTGTATGTTTCCGTGATTAGTTTAGATAATGTTTAGATTGGTGTTGTTTTTGCAGAGCTTAACCAATTTTGAGTCGGAGGTTCGGCGCCTGTGTACATTCGATGATATCGAATGTCGACATTCAAAACTCAATGCTCGGTAACCGGCTGTAGTCGGGAGAGATTTTCTGCACTATTACTTTTGCCTGATCAAACGTCCAGAAGCATTCGAGTTCTCATAATAAAGTCGGATAAAGCCGCGGGTCATCACTGCTAGTGAAGATTTTTCATGCAGTGTACATTTTTTTTTTAAATTAAGACCTAACTCAATTATACTCTGCAACAAAAAAATACACTACCATCGGAAATTGTCGGTACGATCAGCGAAAGTACTATTAAAAATCACTGCAGACGTTGAAACGTGATAACTCCTTAAAAAATGGAGCGAGAAACTTAAAAAAAACTTTAAAAAGCTGATTGAATTACGCGTCATTTGAGCACTAATAGAGATACTTTTGAACTTTTGAATATAATATAAACTTGAGAAGTTTAAAAAATAATGCAAGAATTTCTCGAATTTTGTTCCTCGAATTCAACTTGTGGTATGACCTAGGAAAGTTGTAGCAAAAATCTCTAATTCATACCACATAGTCGTTGAAGTGTTATCTTTAGTTAAATTCACTAAAAATTCAAAATCTTTACGGGTTCTCGAATCTCGAGATACGACTAAAAATTACCAACTTTCAAATGTCAAGTTTAAGTCGGCGATAACTGCTGTCGACTGCGAGAGTGGTGATCGGCAAGAATTTCTTAGATTTTGTTCCTTAACTCCAACGCCTTCTGAGACTTAGGAAAATTATGAAAAAAACATTTTTGCAACATCCACCTCAAACTTGACGTTTTCATGCTTGTAAATGGTGCCTGAAGGACATGAGGTACTTTAGACACTGGCATAGGTAACTTTAAACACTGGTGTTGTTATCTTCTTGAAATAAATTTAGATTTAACTGGAACAAATGTTTTAATGATTGAAGTTTTGTTTTTTAGGTTTCGTATCCCCCCCCCCCCCCTCGGGCAAAATTTTTTTTCAAACCTGTTTTTACTCAACATTTATTTCAGAACATTTTTTTCAAATAATTTTAAAAAAAATTTTGTGATACAAGTGCGCCAAGTAGGTGATTGTGTGCGTGTGTGAATTTTGCAGAAAACGTAGACGAGTGCTTCGAGCCGCAGGCGAATGATGCAATCACACGAGTTAGCAATCGCCTATGGGGACGGCGACTGACATTTGTCGCCGCTAGGGTCGCTAGTGCGCGTGAAGATACACAAGACGACGGTTCCAACGCTGGTAACGTCTGCTATTCGAAATATGTCAGTCTTTCATAACGCAGCGTTAAGGTGAAAGCTTAAAGCACTATTTTGTAATGCCAGGTATGCATGTGGCATTTGGGTGTAAAAATAAAGAAGCAAATCGCTTTCTAAATAACAAAAAACTATGGGAACTGTAAATAATGCCTTGTGCCCGCGTAAAAGGTATATCTCCACCCACGGTGCTGCCCTCCAAGCTGAAGTTGACAAATCGCCGTCCTCATATGCGCACGATTATCACACGCTATTTTTTTCCACGCCCGTCCGAAAAAGTTGTGGTAGGAGGAGGTAACGAAAAATACTAATTTTATATTGCATAGAGTAAAGAAATTTTAATGGGAAAAAAATTTTTTGAAAAATTATGTTTCAAAAAAAAAATTTCCGGAGAAAAAATTTTGTGGTAAAAAATTGTTGAAAAAAATTTGTTGTGAAAAAAATTGTTGAAGAACAAAATTGTTGAAGTACAAAACCCTAAAAACCAAACTTCAATCATTAAAAGATTTTTTCAAGTTGAATCTAAATTTATTTCAAGAAGATACCAACACCAGTGTTTAAAGTTACCTATGCCAGTGTCTAAATAGGGTTCTTTAGGCACAATTTAGAAGCATGACAACTTCAACTTTTAAGGTGGGCGTTGCAAAAAATATTTGTTAATCATTAAAATCTATTTGAACACAGTAGTTTGCGTCTGTCCAATTATAGAATGTCATTAATAAGTGCCTTTAGCTGGAAGCGTTATTTCCCGTGTAACCACTGCTTTCTTACTCCCTAATAGTCCTGTGAATATTCCTGATATAAATTCCAAATTTTCTAGAAATGACTACGACGCGTCATGGAAATATTTTCGAAAAAAGTTCCAAAAATCGTGTTTGCGTAGACTGACTCTTCCCATTGTTGTTGAAAGTAAATAAAGACAAAAATATAAATTGACTGTTTTTACATTGTCTATTCATTATTTATAAAAAATGTTATTGAAGGGATAAGTTTTACAAGATTGTATTCTTTTATGTTGAAAATACAAAAAATTGATAAACTAGTAATTGCAGGGAAAATAATATTTTCAATTTTTGATAAGGAATGAAAATTTAAACAAATTAATAACGTAGTTATGCAATGAATGAAAAAACTAATTCAACAATTGACCGGAATGTGTACGTTATCCTCTCCTGCTCCTACTGTCCTAAAAGATAAGCAAGAGTGATGACATCATACGACACTGTTCCTTGGAGTTCTGTCTCTAGCCGCTCACATCTGGATACTTTTTTAGAGCCACCAATCTTTATGGAATATCATGAGAAAGAGCTAAAATCGAAAAGAAATGCCTGATATTTAGCTCGCTTCTCTTCCTTCATTGCCTTGATATTACCATCGGCTGGTGCCGAGAATTCAATCACGTAAATGAGCTTCGTCTTCAGATCTTGGAGGACAGTATCAGGCTGTGTAGCACTGATACGTTGAGTGGTGGAGATTGAGAAATTCCAGTAGATCTTACACTGATCATTGTCCACGACGGATTCCAGTTCCCCGTGGGCGTATGGCAATACGGGCGCTACATCAAGACCATAGAAGTCTCTCTATGTACCCGTAGCGTACATAATTTGAGCATCCACTGAGACCATGCCTAAGTGTTTCTGGCTCTTTCTTGCACGCTCGGCAGTTAGTATCGCTTACAGGTACATTAATTATACGCTTGCGGTAAACTAAGGTGTCTATAACGCTGTCTTGAGTGGCAAAAAGAAATCCTTCAGTCTCCGATCTCAATCCAGCAGACTTGAGAAACATGTTGGACAGACCCGTCTATAGATCTTGTCTACGGATAATGCCGTAGACTTTATCATGTTTACCTGTACACGATTTTAGAGCTACGTAGGTGTTAGTGATGCTAGGCCATGTGTAGTGTCGCTGAAATCAAATGGGAGACCAAGCTCCTTTTCGGTCCTATCTGCGGTACGGTATAGAAACGCCGCAGTATTACTTCATGCTGATGTAATAGTCGCATACGAGAATCTGTGCTGTTTAGAACTGCGCATGCTGTGGCGGAATGAGTTCTTCGATGAAGCTACTTCAAGCTTAGAAAACGTCTATCCCCCTTATCTCGAGGGATGTATATTCGAGGTACTGAAGAACTAGGATGATGACTTAGATGGATTGACATCATCATGCGTGTGTTTCGGTCAAGTTGATTCAACTCATGGACGTTCCATTTTAATGCAAAAAATATTATTCTTTTTTCCAAACTTGTTCTCGGGTGAACCCGGTTTTTCATTATAGCGCGGACTAATGATGAGGATATTATGAGTTATTTTAATACGATGTTTGAAATCTTTTACGATGATGTTGTACGTACAAAATTAGGAGTATGGTGTAGTTTGCAGATCGTCTGCAGATCTCTGGATGCTTTCTTAGAGCTACCATCTGCGACTCCACAGTTTTTTAGTCACTTGCTTCCTGATGGTCTTGAAAGTTTCATACAATGCGATAGGTGTTTAATAAAAGCACCTTCCGAGCTGCTGCCAGTACCCTGCTGACTCCCGAATATTCATGATGTTCAGTGCACCTTGCATGCAAATTGCCTGTAGCCGAAATCACAATAGGATTAGTAGATGCATGTCTCATATTCCTCCATATTGTATTTACTTCATGCCTTAGCTCGCTATACTTACGGATCTTGGTTGTATAGGTTGCCTGCAAATTTCGGTGTTGTTGTATAATGCCCGCCACCTAATTACGTCTGTGCATATATTCTCTCTGAGCCATTGCGCGACAACCATCAAGAATGTGCTCAATGGATTCGTTGGTATGTTTACATAATCGGCACCGGTCAACCACGTCTTGATGTAACACGTGTTTGCGATAATTTGTGGTGCTGATAACCCTGTCCTGAATCGCAATGACGAATTCTCCCGTTTCTGGATAAAGGACGCCCTTTCTCAGCCAAATATTGGATGCCTTACTATCCACTTCATATTAATCTAACGTTTTGGGGTGCTCGCCGTGGATGGCTTTCTGTCTCCATTGCGTTTCTAATTCCTCTATGGTTTCTGCGCCGATATTAAAGGCCTCGTCTGAGGACAAATTCAAGGGCGTGTAGTCAAGATCCGCTCTACAGATGGTGTTGTAAGGCGCAACATCTCGCTTGCTGTTAAAATAGTCTCGCAACTGTATAACTTGTGACTTACTTATTTTCCTGACATCTACCGCGCCTCTACCCCCTCTATGTCGTAGTAGAACTACCCTTTCAATCGCCAAATAACTGTGCTACATTTAGTGCTCTGTCATTTCTAGGCGGACGGTTCTGTTTGACCTTTCAAGGTCGATGTTAGACCATTTTATGAGCCCAGCGGAGTACAAGAGGACAGGGATGGCACAGGTGTTGATTGCCCTGACTTTGTTTGCCGAGTTAAGAGAATTCTCCAGAATCAATCTGAGTCTTGTAGTGAAGGCGGTCGTTAAGCTTTTATTAACTATCGTATGCTGAATAACCTTCGATTTGAGAATACCGAACTATTTATATGATTCGCCCTCAGCCGTAGCCTCGATGTAATTCTCGAAATCGTCCTCTACCTCTGCCGTCCCTAATTCTCATCTGGTTAAATGCACTTTTCTGCATTTATCTAGTCTGAACTCCATGAGGATATCACTGGAAAACTGTTTGGTGACATGGATTACTTGCCGCCGCTTTTGGCCCGAATTAGCGTATAGCTTCAGGTCATTTATGTATAAAACATGAGTCACTTGATGACCATCCTCGTTATCATGTGTTCGAAACCCGTGATACATGCTATTTAGTGTTTTGCTCAATGGGTTTCACGCTAAACAGAACCACAGTGCACTAAAGGAGTCTCCTTGAAAGATACCCATCGTAATGTGTATTAATCTTGTTATCCTTGGTTGTCCATGATCAAAATACTCGATTCTTGTATCCCAAAGCATCATCTAACGACTTAGAAAGCCGATGATGCATGGGCAGATTTGATATATTTTGAAGACTTTAAGCAAATAGTCATGTGGTACGGAAGGAAACGCTTGCTTGTAGTCAATGTATGAACTACAAATGCATGTTTATGCCATTAAAATGCTCAGATACCGACGCAGAACGTTTTCCAGTACATAACGAGCCTTCCTTTTGCTCTAGCATCATTAACATAGCTTCACCCACAAACGAAGTATTTAAAAAAAACGGAACACGAGTAATTTGCCCTGAAAAATAGGTCAAATGTGGTCAACTTTGGGAGGCCATAACTTATGACTTATTGGGGCTAGGTTATCGGTTTTTTTCAGTATCACTCGAAATTGCATCTACTCTAATTAAAATCCAGAACATTTTTTTGTAAAATTAACAGGTATCAAAGTTTAGATACGAAATTCAGAATAGGGGTTTTTAGCCTAGTTGGATCTTGAGAAACTTTCATTCCAATTTTTACGGGTATTTGGCAAGATATTATCCATCATCACATTTATCAAATTAAATGGCTCAGAATCATCGTTTTCCCAACTTATAATTAAGAAACGAAGAAGGAAAACCTCCTACCGAGGGTAGTATTGAAAAAGCCATCGTAAATTGCGTGAATTCAGGACCTCTTTCTAGAATGCTCAAAGGCGTATTAAATTAAATTTTAACTGCTGAGGGCATGATGGTTTCAATCTGCTTGGAGAAAATAAACATTGTGTAAATCGCGTAATTATCTACTCAAGCTCGAAATGTTGAGAACTTTGGAATTTGCCAACGTGAAAGTAAATTATTTTGAAGAAAGAAGAGGAAAACTATTACAGCTTGATAAAGCAGTGGTTGGGGAAGCGCTCCGCGTACATATCCATTTTTCGGGAGGTAGTCGGCTTGATTTTGCATTCATCGAATCGAAACGTGCTGAAGCTCTGGGTGTTTCTGGCATCACCGAGTGTGCATACACGCGATAAAGCCTCGGTGAACAGGGATAATGCTGGCATCGTAGCAGTCAATATATATATATATATATATATATATATATATATATAGCGTTCCTCTGACAACAAACAACGTCACCTTCCAGAGGGGCGTCTTTCAAGGTGATACCATGAGCCCTTTGCTTTTTTGCATCACACTTCTGCCTCTATCTCTCGCAGTATGCAATTTTCCTGGATACCTCTGTGACGACACTAATCAGCGCGAGCATAAAGTCACTCATGTATTTTATATGGATGAGCTGAAGATCTATGTCTCTGGTAAAAGCAAACTTCAAACTGCTATAAATATCGTCCAGAACTACACAGGAGAGATTGGGATGGACTTTGGTTTGGACAAGTGTGCTAAAATTCATCTGAAGAAAGGAAAAATTACTGGCGATCCCAAGGACCCTGAGCTTGTGGATATAAGTGTTATTAGAAATCTTAATACTGGAGAGACCTATACATACCTGGGCGTGCCTCAAAGCCGCATTCAGCACGTAACATCAGTGAAGGAGTATCTCCGAAGCAGATACAAGTATCTTCTTCGACATATTTGGTCTTCCAATCTGTCGGCTTTGAACAAGGTATCTGCGACTAGCATGCTTGCCGTCCCGGTTCTACTCTACTCGTTTGGAGTGGTTCAATGGACGAAGAACGAGCTTAAGGCCCTTAATGTCACCACACGTAAAATCATGCATATGCATAAAAGCTTGCATATCAATTCGTCAGTTCCGCGATTATACATTTCACGCCGTCAAGGCGGACGCGGACTTCTGAATCTCCAGTATCTTCATAACCGAACTGTTCTAAGTACAGCTTACATAGTTGCGAATAGCAGAGATCCTCTCCTAAAAAAGGGTCAGGAACCATGACATAATTGGCGAAGGAGCGTTCCTTTACAAAGCCGCGGAGCAAGCGGCCGATATCCTTGGCCTGAATTGCAACATCAGAAGTTAGGAAAGTACATTACTCCATCTAGATGCTTCACTTCTAAAATCTGAAATGAACAAAGCATGGGTTAAAAAGTTTCACCAACAGCTACTCGACAAGAAAATGTACGGAAACTTTCACGGAAATGTAGAAAAACAGTCCTTATTGAAGGAGCAAACTTTTGCTTTCCTCAGATCATCAGGGCTTAATTCAGGTAAGGAGGGATTTATTTTCGCATGCCAGGACGGTGTCAATTCCACCTTAGCATACCGTGACCGCATTGTATATGAAGAAGTTCCCAGCGGTAGCTGCAGAGCGTGTCATGCATACGCTGAGTACCTAGAATACATACTATAGGGGTGTCCCACCCATACAGGAACGACGTATATCTACAGACATAATGCGCCCCTGAGAGTACTTTATTAACATCTTTGTCACTCTTACGGTGTTGGGCGCGACGCTGTCCAGCCGAACGCTCCAAGGGAGATAGAGTCAATTGCCCAGAACGAGAAGTGCCAAATTTTCTGGAACTACGATTTTCGGACAGCAGTCTACGTTGTACACTCGAGGCCTGACATCGTTCTCCAAGACTTCGAGAAACGAACTATATTTGTGACCACTCATCTCAGGGTTGTGAGAGGTGGCCATAAGTGTGATTTACCGCGGTTCTACTGGGAGCCGGTGTCATTTCTAGATGGCAGTTGCTATCAGCGGAACCCTGCGGTGGTTGTTTAACCGGTTTTTTAAATTATATATTATGCTGTATGTATGTATGTATGTAATATTACATATTATGTATATTACCATCAACAAAAAGTGTTTTTTCCAGGGAAGGAGGGGGGGGGGGGGCTAATATTAAAATATGTGCAATTCTTAATTTGTTTACGCTTTGCAATAAACTTCTTGTTATAATTCAAAAGAAAACATTTACAAGTCATTTACAGACCCAGTCCTTGCACCTACTCCTAATTATTCTATTCTTTGTTTTTGTCTCGTATAAGATAGCCTTTTTGTTAAAATTTCTTTATTCATACACTGGAAAAAAAGAAAAAATAATTCACTTAAAAAAATACAACACTATTCAAAAAACGATTCTTGTTGAGGTTCACCTATTATTTGTTTATAACTAAAAACTCAAAGCAAAACTAAAGATTTCAGAAAAAAAAACTTTCTACAATTACTCTGAAAGAAGATAGTTACAGAGAGTAATTAATTGTTTATATAAGCATGCTTTTTAACCTGCATTAATTATTACCTCACTAAGTGAAAATTGGAGAAGAAGTGCAAGAGTTCAGAAAAAGTAAAAGGTGGGTAAAAAGTTGAAAATTTCAGAAGAAGCTGCAACTAACTAGCATTAATAAATAAGATATTTACAAAAATAGTAATTTGCCTAAATCATTATTTTTGCTAAACTGAATCAATTATTCAACTCACTCTAATGAAAAATTGGACAAAAAGTTGAACATTTTTGAAAAAATCGCGACTTTCTAACTCTATTCTAAGTGAAAATTGCTAAAAACAATAATAGATGTTTACAAAATTTATGTAAACATCTAATTATCAGCATAAAATAGTATTTTATGTATGAGAAACAATTTGCAGTAAAAAAAGCCGCAAAAAATCATAATTTGTGGGAAAACTCGCAAAACCCATATTTCCACTTATTGTGTCTTTTTGGTAACCTATAACATAGACTCATAGAGGTGATATTTCAAAAGTAATATTTTATTCGTATTCTATGGCTAATTCTGGAGAGAAATGTTTAATTTCAACTCGATTCACCTAATGTTGACGATTCTGAATAAAATTTACAATAAGGTTTTTTTTCTTATAGGAAATACGTGTTAAAACTTCATAAAATTGCGCCACCTCTGAACATCATTTTTCCAACAAATAAATGGATTTATTTTTTTGTGGATTCGAACAAATTTCGGGGCGATATGCATGAAAACTCGAAGAAAAAAAATTTGTGGGCGACCCTACCAGGCATATTTTTTGGTTATTTATTTCTCTGGGTACGCCAAAACAGGCTCTAGATATTTTTATTTGTTGGGATTTAAACGGTTCACGCTATCTCGGCTGCAGTTGAAACCACTTAAAGATCTATGTGTTTTCCAGAAAAATGTGATTACGGCCATAACTGCGAAATACTCAAACAATTATATTACTAGAGACATAATTGTACTCTCAGGAATTTCAAAAGACTGAATTATCATAAGAATAGAACTTTGATCATGTATGCCAAAGCGTAGTTGTAAAATTAAGTCTAAATAAATGAATATTTACTTGGTGAAAAACTGTGTTTTTCAATTTATCTTCTCCTCTCTGGTCTGACATAATTTTATCAGGGTCAAATACATAGGTTAAATAAAATATCAATTTACAAACTGTTTCATTGGCGCTAGAACAGGGATCCTGAAAAGAACATTGTCAAAATTCAAAAGTAGACGAAATCATGTCTTACACACGGGGCCGTCTGAGCAAACGTATCAACGTTAACAAACCAATGGGCCCCAACTTACCCCCAAATGATCTCGAAGATCATACTCTACCAAATACGTCTCGCTACACAGGTACCATCCCCAGAATAACGTCACAAGTGGACGTCGAAGCCTGCAGGAAGAGCTCAACATAAGACGTGATGCAAGACCCTCTAAAGAAAAAGAGAAAACACCTTTCAGTAAAGATTTCACAAAAAAGATCGCAGATCTCAAAAAAGGGTATGAAATAAAGTCGAGGCATTCAAAAGGGAATTGACAATATGGTATATTTCTGTATTACAGGATTATCAAGAGAAGGACCCAATGGCAAGAAGAAGACACAAATAGAAAATCCTAAAACTGATGTTAAGCCATAAATCAACAGTCAAACGTTTTTGAAGTTGCTGGGGTTCCGAAAACATCCAACGAAGAACGGTTTGGAGGCCTCCTCAAGAAAGCGGCTGTTAGCTACAAGCTATGCTAAAATCCTATTCCCTCCTTTGGAAAAGTGGTCAACTGATTTTCAAATTACGTCAACTTCATCTGCGGCTTCTGTATTTTCAACTTACGAAATTCAAAGCAAGAAAAACGCTGCAGTCGTTGATTCGAATTCGACGCCGTCAGCGTGGCAGCGCATCGGCGCGCCGACGTAATCTTAAGTATATTTACATAACACCGGATTTCTTTCCGCCGCGTGATCCGGTGGATTTCGATTGGTAGCGGAAATTTTTGCGACCAATTTGGAGTTCAAATAAACTGATTTAAATGAATATCTTATGCTGGGAATTGATATTTTGTTCCTAGTTATTTTTATATTTTCCAAGCTTTATGTAAAAAAAATACTGAACTAAGCGGTCACGCCGCCCATGCCGCCGTCCAGAAGCGATGAAGGCGGCGCGCCGTAATGCCGCCCGCCGCCGACCAAAATTGATCAAATCGCCGTCGCCGGTCAGCAGTCTGTCGGCACAATCCTCTTATATGTGTGACGTGCGCCGAAGAAAGGGGGCTTACTCTAAAAAAATCGAAATCGAGGTTTTTACACCTTTCGATAGTTTTTGAGTTGCTGTTTTTAATGAAACCATTATAAAAAATTTCCAAACGTTATTCTTGCTAATAGTTGAGTTGATAGGTGCCCGAGAAATCGGGCTTTTGCTCGAAAGCTCGAGATTCCGTGAAACACATCCCACCACTCAACACTACATCTGCGCGTCTCATCTCTGCCCGTCCGTGAGCGGCGCCGCTATATGCGTGAGAATGTAGTGGCAAGTAGAGAGGAAAGATTTCGTGAATCATCCCTCTCTCCTAAAAGCCGCGTCTATCGGGTCAACTTCGAACGCTCGCCCTGAAAAATCTCACTTTTCAGAGTAAGCCCCCTTTCTTCGGCGCACGTCACAGACACGTCAAACACACACACACACACACACATATATATATATATATATATATATATATATGTATATATTTAAAAATAGAATTTGTACTTCATTTTGTAATATCTGAATAAGCAGCCCCACATCGAGTTACAGAAATAAATATAATAGTTCGTTAAAGCTGAAGGAGCTTTAAAAAAAAGAGAATTCACAATCACCACATTACATTTGTCGACGCTTTAACCTTCAATTTTAAAATATATGTGCACAAATGTGGGGGAAAAACAAGGAGCGAGCGCGTAGCGCGATAACCAACAGTCGCTAGGCGCGCTCAAACTTTTGCGATCGAAGCGAGCTTCTGGTTTAGGTCGAGGTAGCCGAGGACTAACCCCTGTGGAAGACCCTGAAAACGTCAGTTTTCGCGCATCTGTCACCGTTTTCAATATAACTCAAAATTTTCATTTTTTTTCGTCATTTAAAAAATCTTTTTATTTGGTCAGTTCAAGTTGGTGAAAAACAAAACCTCTCTTCAAAAATCTTCAAATTTTAGTTAGAAACGAGTGCTCTCTTCGAAACCCTGAAAATGTTGTTAGTTTTCACGTTTTCGCTTTTAGAGATAATTCAAAATTTTTCGAATTTCGAACATTTCTTTACTGGCTTAGGTCGAGTTGGTCGAGGATCATCTTCCAGTAGAATACCCTGAAAATGTTGTCAGTTTTCGCGTATCTGTCATCGTTTTCGAGATCACTCAAAATGTTTATTTTGTTTTCAATTTTCGCTATTTTATTAATTCATTATAATAATTAAGCCAGAAATGTCGACGCTTTCGAAATTTGCGCCCACTTAAATTGTCAAGTGATCGAATCTTTTTTACATTATCGACTTATCAAATCTTGCTCTCGATTTTCGACATCTGATTGGCTGATTCTACTGTTACTTACATTAGATGTCAATGGCTAACTAAATTGACAAATAGGGTTTAGGGACTACATATTAAGTTAGCTGAAATGCATGTACTTTTTATAATAAGAACGTGTGAGCAAAAATATTGATACACGAATTTTTTTGTGATGCTTTAGGCACCAGCTTCAATGTCACCAGCACATCTTCATCAATATGCTGCGTCTTTGATTAGCCCAGGACAACTATCGGAATCTCTTCCCGCAAGTCAGGTACGTTGCCTTCAAATTCCTGCTGTTGAGTAGATATTTACGAAATTTTAGTTAATGAAGAAAGCCAGTGAGGGTCCTAATTTGAAGAATTGTTAGTAAAGGAAAGATACTCCTGGGTGAATTAATTTCAAATGAGGCAGGCTGTGCAATGTGCATGTTTATGTCCCAGAATCGTTTCTGCACGAAATATATTGTTTTCCGAAGAATCTTAGACGACACATATTTCATTGATTCGATGAAAGCATTTTTCACCTAAGTTATGAGTATTTGAACTTTTAAATTAGGTTACGCAATTTATCACGAATTCTTATGTTCCGCTGTTCTTAATTTTCAATTTTTGACATAAAACTTGACCTCAGCGACTCCAAAACCCCCTTACACCACTTTTTATGTTTTTCTATTTCCTCTATTTATTCAACTATTTTTAGTTGAGTAGGACAAGGTGAAAGCAAAAGAATTGAAGTGAGGGCATCATGTCGCGCAGTTCAGGACTGTTCAGCCTCCTGTCTGTGTGGTGTATACTATTTTTCTTTATAGCCGGTCGAAAGTACGTTTACTAATTACATTTTTCATTATAATAAACAATACAACCACGTTCCAGCAGATAGTTCGTTGCGATGCATGTTTTTGATGCCTGCCCCCGACATTTGCAAGCAAGAGCGGAGCGATTGCTGCTCATCCCGGGGGGGGGGGGGGGGGCATCAAATACATATGAAAAGCCTCGTAAAAACACTGATAAATTCCAAGCAAGCAGCTTTGAGCTTATACGTAAACAGAAGAGTGACAGCGGTTAGCGACTTTACTGGCTGGCTGCAGTAGTCTCATGAATCGGTGTCAGTGATGCCAATATGGGCGCGCTACTTGGCCGCAGTTGGCGTGAAATTCAAAATGTGTATTAAAAATAATTCTTGCAATTGAAAGCAATAATTATCATAACATTCGCAAGAATGTATATAAATTGTATTTGTTGAAATTTTGTCTGTGAAATCTCATGTGAAAGTTTGTTTTTGGAATTCAATGAAAATAAACTATTTTTTTTTTTTTTTTTTATACCATTAAGCCGTTTCCCTTTCGGCGAGCCTCTAGGGGTAGGCGTGACACTACCCGATTCGAATAGTGTTTCTAGGTGGATAGTTTCTTGTAGTAAATAACTACAAGTGTGGGCTCACCACACCCACGACCGCCAACAGCAACGCAGTAGTATTATTCTCGAACGGTCACCCATCCAAGTACTAACCGCGCCCAACACTGCTTAACTTCAGTGATCTAACGGGAACTGGTGTTTCCAGCGTGGTATGGCCGTTACTTAGAAAATATGTTATTAATTTTTTTCTCAGCTTCAATCAAAAGTTATACATTTTATATGTATGATTGTGCATTTTATAATAACTATTTATTTCAATAAAAAGAATTGTAATCAATGCTAGAGGGTTGCGCCGACAGACTTTTGACCGGCGACGGCGATTTGAGCAATTTTGATCGGCAGCGGGCGGCACTACGGCGCGCCGCCTTCTTCGCTTCTTGGCGGCGGCGCGGACGGCTTGACCGTTTAGTTCAGTATCCTGGTTCTAAGCCTACAGGGTCGTATATTATCGGGTTGCTTGTAACTTTGTTACAAAGAGGCCAAGAACATAATGAAATATTTACTGGTTCTCGAATGAGTTCTGGTTCTCATGACAAATGTGGAAGCATGCCCAAGACAAAAATCGGTTCCACGGTCACCACTCGACCACCCTATTTTCGTCTTGGGCATGCCTTTTAAAAACCTTTCCAACTTAATTTTCCGTTGAGATATGCACGGAAAAAGAGAGGCAAAAAAAAATGGCTGCGGTTTTTCTGAAAATATTAAAAGTAAAAATTTTTGAAAACCTCACTTATAATTTTTGTGAATTTTTTGTTAAATTTATACTTTCATAAGGAATACATCTTGTAAGTTTTATGCTGGCTGAAAAAATTTTAGGGCCAGGAGAATTTCTTTTTCTCATGAAATCGAAATTTCTGATTTTTCTCGCAAACAAGGGCAGATACGAAAAAATATTTAGGTGAAACTTTGCACATCTAAAAAAGTTGTATGAAAAATACCAGGAAAAAAAATTTCACGGTCTCAAATTAGCAGAAAGTTTCAAAAAATATTGGTAAGACTTGAAAAGGTGGTTTTCCAGAACATATTCTTTTCATGTTAAAAAATAAAATAAAACAGATCGTCTGGAAAATTGCACCTTTTTGTTTTTTCCTATTTTTTGTCACAGTTTCTGTTTATATGTGGGCGTCCGAGTGAAAAGGTCCCTCATGACTGGTATGGAGTTACATATAGGGTCATACAGCTGGACATGATTATAGTGCCAATAGATTCAGCGTAGGTCCCAGACAACTTCGATCATGCATTGTGCTCTGAATCCGCTAAGAATGACACTCAAAAACGCTAGAGTGGTCTAAAATAAGCAGGTGTTTAAATTTTCACGGGCGACTGGAAATTCGGATAGCCTTGCCAAAATAACAACACGCTTATGTCCGTCAAATTATATTCATGGTTATAAATAATATTTATAACCACGAATAATATTTGGCAAACATCCATGATTCTTTCTTTCGTCGCCTGGGCATTCTAACCCCACCTGTCATTCGACTTAGAATAATTTGAGGCATGGCATTTAGTCCGAAAAAGTTAAAGTCCCTCTGACAATCGACAGCGCAAGCGCGTCTGCGGTTATCGATCACTTTGGTAGTCATTTGCTTGGCGAAAACGCGCCAATCGTGCGAAACCTGTATCCAGAAGCTTCGCGAAAAGATGCTCGCTTGTTACTTTTCGCACATCGACCGCGGGCCAATACCCCACTCTCTTACACCGTGAGAAGTGCGCCGCCGCCCGAGCTAGCCTTAAGTATAGCGCGTTTCGAGACCGAGAGACACTTCTCCCCGAGTTCCCGTAGTGTGAACATCTCCGCTACTTAAATAAACCCAAGTTTTTAACCTTACATTGCCTACCTCATTTTTGGACCTCCTTTTTTCTAACACTGGTATGCCACCTCCACAGCAGCGTCACACCCGATCTCCGTTACGGAGAGGACTACTCCCGTTTCGGTAGCCATTGCCGTCAACGGAACAAACCACATCTTCGCCCTGTACACCCTGGACCACCCGAACCATTTTCCCCCGTCTTCGAAGCGACCCCCGTTACGGAGAGGACTACTCCCGTATCGGCGGTAATCGCTGTCACCGCAGCGTCGCCCTGGACACCCCCCCCCCCCCCCCCCGCTGTTCTCAAATAACCAGACCTCCCCGCACGAATTAAATAAAGTAATTCCAACTTTATTTAACTTTTAATTGAATATCTTTTCTGATCAGTCTGAACCCACAGACTGACCTCAATTTGACGCCCAAACGTGGGTCCTGAGAGAAAAGTTAACACACTTTTCAAACCCATCTTATGCTCACACCCCTTTCGATCTCTGAACTAGGAGTTCCACGAACAGGAGTATCCCCATCCTGGAAGTATTTTCCAGAGCACGGACTTCGCTTAAAATCCCCCTTCCTCATGCCGAATAACCGACGATCTCGCAGGAACAAAAGACGCACGACGAAGAAGTCATACCCTCTCTACGACTTACGCATCGAGATTCCCAACCCCGCCATAATTAAAGATGGTATTCGGTACCTAAAGCCTCATTCACAGGTATTCCGTCCAGACCCGTTCGGAATCGAATTACCTTAGAAAAAAATACGTTCCGTGATCGTTCGCGTCCCCACGAAAAATAATATCACAATCACTTCTGGGAGTGAATAAACACCCAGTCGCGCCCATGAACTTCGACATTGACTCTTCGGTACCTGAACCTGGAGTTTAACCAATTGGAGCATCCCCACCCTGGTAGTAACCACTAGACTACTAGAGCACGGATTCCTCGACAAATCTACTTCCACCCCTTGGAAAATGAAGGCCCTGTGGGAATCCCTCACACACACCAGTCGATCTCTGAAGTAGGAGTTCAACCAACAGGATTTCAGTCCTTGTGGTGGAGCCTCACTGTCAACCAATATGGTCACCTCTACAGGGAATCCGCCCCTTGTGGACAATCCACCCCTTGGACAAAAACCAAATCCCTGTAGGAAACCCACCCCTTGGACAAAAGCAAGTCCCTGTGGGAAACCCTCCCCTTATAAACAATGCCCCCTTCGCTATGCGTTACTCTCATAAAAAAATACGTTCACTTCTGGGAGTGAATAAACACCCAGTGGCGCCCATGAACTTTGACCTGAACTCTTCGCTACCTGAACCTGCAGTTTAACCAACTGGAGCATCCCCACCCTAGTAGTAATCACTAGAGCACGGATTCCTCGACAAATCTACCCCTTGTGGGGAACCCACGCCTTAGAAAATGAAGGCCTTGTGGGAATACCTCACACACTCCCGTCGATCTCTGAACTAGGAGTTCAACTAACAGGAGCAGCCTCACCCTGGTAATAATAACCAAACCCAAGGGGACTCCTCTTCAAATAATTCTCCCCTCCTCTTCGGATTCAGACCTTGTGGTGCAGCCGCACTGTCAACCAATATGGCCTCCTTTGCAGGAAACCCACCCCTTGGACAAAAACCAAGGCTCTGCAGGAAATCCACCCCTTGGACAAAAATCAAGGCCCTGTGGGTAACCACCCTCTCAACAATTTTCAACCTCTTGCAGAAAACCCACCCCCTGGACAAAACCAAGGCCCTGTGGGAAAGCGCTCCACAACGTTCAGCCTCTTAACTAACCCTAGCATCGAAGATGACTTGTGATCCCCAATGGATACCCCTGCTATCCAGATCACCCCAAGAGTCGCTCGCACCATCGACTTGCGATCCCCAATGGGTACCCCTGCTACTCAGATCGCCCCAAGAGTCAACCATACAAACGGCTTGTGATCCCCAATGGATATCCCTGCTATCCAGATCACCCCAAGAGTTGCCCTTACCATCGACTTGCGATCCCCAATGGCTACCCCTGCTACCCAGATCGCCCCAAGAGTCAACCATACAAACGACTTGTGATCGCCAATGGATACCCCTGTTATCCAGATCACCCCAAGAGTCGCCCTCACCATCGACTTGCGATCCCCAATGGGTACCCCTGCTACCCAGATCGCCCCAAGTGTCAACCATACAAACGACTTGTGATCCCCAATGGATACCCCTGCTATCCAGATCACCCCAAGAGTCGCCCTCACCATCGACTTGCGATCCCCAATGGGCACCCCTGCTACCCAGATCGCCACAAAAAATCGTCCTTAAATTGGGTTAAAACCGATCGCCTTGTTAGGCACCCAAGACCCTCCGGTTTCTCCAAACCGTCGAAGGGGCAAGACAGATTTGTTAATCATGTTCTTGCAAGTCCCTCCGGTCTAGAAATACCGTAGAGGGCGGCCTCTGAATAGGCCCGAGACCGATCCGTTGATCCAGAATCTCGAAAAAGACCTTCCGGCCCAGGAACGCCGTAGAGGGCGGCCTCTGAAAAGGCCCGAGACCGATCCGTTGATCCAGAATCTCGACAAAGACCCTCCGGCTCAGAAACGCCGTCGAGGGCGGCCCAAAAAAAGGCCCCAGATCATTCAAAACCTCCGGACAAGGAACTCCGTCGAGGGCGGCCTTCGCAGTGGCCCCAGGATGCTGACACCAGGAAGGAGAACAGGATATCTGATTCTCCGCCACCAGGACGATTTTACGATCTCCGACCACGGCGTTAGATCTATCGTAAAAATGTCTATAGTTCTTAGTCTTAATTTTTTTTACCATTATAGATATAAGTATTTTTCGCTTTAGCATTCAAGTGTAATTTCCGCATTTTTTTATTTTCCAGAGTGATGTTAGAACGCCTTAGGCGACGAAAGACCCTGTGGATTGATGTCCGCAAAATTATATTCATGGTTATAAATAATATTTATAACCACGAATAATATTTGGCAAACATCCATGATTCTTTCTTTCGTCGCCTGGGCATCCTAACTCCACCTGTCATTCGACTTAGAATAATTTGAGGCATGAAATTTAGTCCGAAAAAGATAAAAGTCCCTCTGACAATCGACAGCGCAAGCGCGTCTGCGGTTATCGATCACGCTGGTAGACATTTGCTTGGCGAAAACGCGCCAATCGTGCGAAACCTGTATCCAGAAGCATCGCGAAAAGATGCTCGCTTGTTAATTTTCGCACAGCGACCGCGGGCCAATACCTCACTCTCTTACACCGTGAGAAGTGCGCCGCCGCCCGAGCTAGCCTTTAAGTATAGCGCGCTTCGAGACCGAGAGACACTTCTCCCCGAGTCCCCGTAGTGTGAACATCTCCGCTACTTAAATAAACCCAAGTTTTTAACCTTACATTGCCTACCTCATTTTTGGACCTCCTTTTTTCTAACACTCGTATGCCACCTCCACAGCAGCGTCACACCCAATCTCCGTTACGGATAGGACTACTCCCGTTTCGGTAGCCATTGGCGTTAACGGAACAAACCCCATCTTCGCCCTGTACACCCTGGACCACCCGAACCATTTTCCTCCATCTTCGAAGCGACCCCCGTTACGGAGAGGATTACTCCCGTATCGGCGGTAATCGCCGTCACCGCAGCGTCGCCCTGGACACCCCCCCCGCTGTTCTCAAATAACCAGACCTCCCCGCACGAATTAAATAAAGTAATCCCAACTTTATTTAACTTTTAATTGAATAACTTTTCTGATCAGTCTCAACCCACAGACTGACCTCAACGCCTATTTTTTTGCTTTGCTGTAGTCGTTTTTCGCTCTCTAAAAGCTCTCTAAAAACTCTTATGGAGTTTAACACGTAAAAATACATATTTTTCAAGTTACATTTTTGATAATAAATTATGAACCAATTTAGTGAATCTTGAAGTTAATTCTACCCATATTACAATATTTGCAGACTTATCGCACGCCTGGGTTGAGTTTTTGTGAAGTCAAATTTGTACAGAGTATACTTTGAACCTCTCAGAATAAATCTGGAAAAGAACAGCTGAAATGCTCAAAGAGTTACAAATAAAAAATGGCTTGAAAAATGGGGAAAAACTGATCAATTTACTTCGAGTTCGCCCGTAGATTAACAGGTGAAGCCTTTAGGATTCGTGCACATAATACGTAACGCATTTTTATTTTGTTTATATCGTTGTATCCCTTATGACTTTATGGAAATTTTATTCTTGTCTTTATTTAAACAAAAGAAAAACGCGTTCCGTATTATGTGCACGACTCCTTATGGTGACTGCAATAAACTGCGCCGAGTCGAATTTTTTTGGTGACTCGGAATACAAACTGACCTTAACGGTAGTGGCAGAACAATAAGACCTCAAGTCTCAAGTAATAAAGTTTTAGGGTGTAGGTATCTAGCTAGAAAAGCGTAGCAATAACAGGAACGGAAAGCGGATTAGCGGCCAGAGGCCACGCAGGTGAATCCTTGAAGAGGACACATAGTTTTATCACTTTAACATTACTTTGAAAAGAATCTTAAAACATTTTAGAGAGCTGATTAATGACACTACAGAAAAACAGAAAAATAATCGTATTTTTTTGCGTAGGCTATTCGAATTTCCAGTTGCCCGTGGAAATTTAAACAGTCGCTTATTTTGGACTACTCTAAAGAACACGTCTTACAAGTTCAACATCGACTACCTGAAGGTTCATGCTGGTTCAGAGTCGAAAGAACAGAACTTATTTAACATTGTATTGCAATTTTCCAATTATATCAAGACCAGGCTCCTTAAGCTGTAATGCATTTGCTTAGGACAATTTTTGATGGTTTTGGATACAAAATAAAAGTAAATGTTCACTGGGGCGCCACATTTTCCCTCAACACAGACAAATCTGCTGTCAGTGAAGAGAGATACATTTTTTTACGTTTGTGTGTAACTCATCATTAAAAATACTTCAACACTTGCCTCAAGAAAATGTACTGCAGCTTGGACGGTCGGATCTGGATGTCTTTGGGCCTGATGATCCATGGATATTTTTATAGGTACCTCGGTATATTACAGGCAAGTTGACCACTCCAGGCTGCAATAAAATAGGCACTTAAGACTTCTTCTTCATGACGCCTGGATTCGATGATGAATACTATTCTCAGTGTCAGAAAAATCAATAAGGCAATCACTGCCTTGCTATTCCTCTCTTGGCATAGTCCTTTGGGCTAGTCTCGTTGTTGAAAGCTGACCTTGAGGCGCTGAACAATCTTGTCACACAAGCTTGGTGGAATGGTAACAGATTGGTTCCGAATGTTCGTCAGCTGTGCGATTCCCTGATTGTTCAAGGGCTGCTCAGCTGCAAGACTACACTGGAAACTGGAATATAGAACGGCTTCGGGCATGGTCTGCACTGGCCTTGTGAACCATTTCCAATTGGAATACGTAAGATTATGCACCAGACACGCATGAGTACCCGCGCACTGCTCCCTTTGTCGCTACGCTACTGTTCGTCATTCATCGCTGAGCAAGCCTCTCTCGACCCCGCGACTCCTCTCTCACCACGAAACCACGAGGCCATCATTTCTAGGAATATCGTGAATCTGAGGTTTCTAATTCCAGGTTCCAGTGTACTTCCAGAACAGATCTAACACCCCGCCATAACTGCATCCGTAGAGTGGACCTGTGCACATTCTAGGAGAGAGGCAGTAATAGACAAATGCCGTCTTTGAGAAGGTCCTAATAAAGCCATCGAGTACATCATTTATGGCTGTACCATGCGTGCCTTGCAAGAATACATGCTTTATGGGCTCAAAAACAATAGTCAAATGGGCACTGTTCTTTGTTCGTTGATTTTGAGAATCCAGCTTCACTTTTGATCTCAGCGACCTCAAAAACATTGACCGTGCAAATATCACGTGATTCTAAAGTGTTTTTTCTCGAAAAGATTTTTGGCATGGTATGTTCTTTTCCGCCTGACTGTGAAGGAGTTAAAGAAGTTAATGTAATTTTTTTTTTGTGCTGTGCAGACTGAAAAATAATGAAAAATGACTGAAAAGAAGTAATGAATTTCAAGCACATTTACGAAGAGTCAAGATTAAAGCATTATTTTGTATACAAGAGGCAATGGACTTTGAAAAAATTCATGAATATGAAGAAAACATTTATGAACAAATATTACAGTTGACAAATTTACGAAATAATAAAAATTGTTATTCAAAATTACAAAAATGTACAACTACACTATCTTCAGTTCTAATGAAGATATTAAAGCGATTCAAACAGCAGGAGTGACTTTTTTTGCTGCCGACCGCTGGTGCCTTTCTTTGATCCGTGCTTCTGAAATCTTGCCCAGACATTGACGCCTCTTCTTACCGGCAGCAAAATAGTACATTGTGTTACAAGTGCGTGAAGTGGAATGTCTTTCAGCACATGTCACACACGATATTTTTTGCAAAAAATGCATGAAAATGCAATGAAAAAGACGTGTTGAGGGTGCTAGACATTTCGAGAGATCGTCAAACTATGCAAGGAGCACGTTTTCTGTTACAGAGGTTATTTCACTTGTTTGGCACCTGTATTCATATCGACTGGTCGGATGTTTGACAGTTTTTTATGAGCATCATGAAAACAAATGTGGCCAGTTGAGTTGTCAATTTCAAGAAGTCAATTTAATCCAGATGTATTCAATAATTTGAATAATGTGGATGTATTTTTATATTAATGGAAATAATAAATACATATTGATGCTGAAAATTATATGATTTAAAGTAAATTACATGAAAATGATGTTTGAAAATATTACTATAGTGCAACGACTTGCGCTAACACACTTTTTAATCATAATAAAAATGTCCTATCCACAAAAATTGTCGATAGCAAATTAAGTTAACCGATAAAATATTTATAGTAATCAAAATTCCAAAATTAATACTTCAGCTTTATTTACAATTATTTCAAAATTTTATATTTGTCTAATAAAATATTATTGTCTATAATAAATGTAAATCATGAACATTGTAGAAAAAATAACGAACAATAGTTATCAATGGACAAATAAACATATATTATTATATAAATACATACTTATATGTAATATTTTAGAATCGAGGCAGTATTTAATACCATAATTCTGGTTCACTGAGACTTTTTGACACTCTGGGGTTAGAAAACGTGTTTTGTTTATCTTTTCAAATTCAAATCCTACACTACTTGACACATACGCCACTACATACAGTGGTCAGTGTGCGAAACTTTCTGGCTTACGTTAGGGAACTTCCTCCACCACGAGAGCCCCCGGACCTGTGTATACGACCGTACAGTAGAGGAATCGGGAATTTTCCGTACGCTTTTTGGACACGGAATGTAGCCATTTTCATGCATGTGTTGCAAAAAATAATTATTTGAATAATGAATAATTATTATATGACGGCTATCTGTTACAGAACAGAGTAATGAATAAGGTTTTTTAAGTTGTGTTTACGGCAAAAAATAAAGCTTCCCTATAAAAACTGCTAAATTACGCATTTGTTGAATGTATGTTTTTAAATGTTTTTTTTTTCAATGTAGAAACGTAATCTAACTATAATAATGGCCAATGTGTGCGTTTTTTTTACAAAGTTGTTTTAAACAATTACTGAATATTGTTTTTTTTTGGTCAAATTTCTAACTATACCAAACTCGCCTACAACTTCACTGTTTTTAATTTAAGTAAAGTAATTAATTTATATATATATATATATATTGGAATCTTTTGAAATCACTTCAGATATTTTCAATTATGGAAATTAGCTAGTTTTCTTTCGGATTGAAGAATTGAATAAAAATATATATTGTTTATTTTAAATATACAACAATCACAAATAATTATGTATGTGGCAGTTGCAGCTTTCTGGCGAGGAGTTACATTCAGTCAGCGAGCGAGATAGCGGAGCTGGAATCGGAAGTGGCAGTGATATTGCCTCACCATTAACAGCTAGGTCACTGAGGCTGGAACGAGTTGTTCAAGCGTTGGCACATAGTCAAGAAGAATTAAGAAGGTATGATTCAAGAACAATTCTTTAGAAACTGTCCTCTTCAATACGGTTGAAAAATGGAGGTCATAGTAGGAGGGATCTAAATAGTCTTAAGCTGTCGCAATTGACACCTACATATTTTAGATGTTTAATGTATTCACGTGCACTCTCCTCGCAGCCGCTGTATCAATTAAAGGGTTAATATTTCCCTTGCACCTTCTCATTCTTTGTATGAAATAGTGATATGGAAAATAATTCTACTCGACTCAGAACCGACATCTGTACGTGAATCATGATTCGAATTTTTCGACACCGACTCAGCTGAGAATTCAGTCGAAAGATTCGACTCATGACTCACGCGGTGAGCCATAAGTCGAATTTTACAAATGGACTCAACTTTATATTGAGTCGAAATTGACAATTTCGACTAACTGCGAACCTGAAACGAGGCGCTGTTTTCGGAAATGAAGGGGTTCGGGAATTTTGTATTAAAGATAAGAATTTAGAGCTTCAACTGGCCGAAAATATGAGTTTCGCATATCCTTTTTTTCAACGCATTTAACGCATTTCAAATATTACGATGTACAGATGCGTTCAATTAGTTTAGTATATTAGTAGCTTCTAAAAAATTGATTTAATTGCATAATCAAGTCTCAATTTTGTATTTTATTATAAAAGCCCGTATATTTCTAAATACAGTCACTGATTAGTAGAAGCGATTCAACAACTCAAGGTCGTTGTAATATAAAATTTTGTATTTATTAATTTTTCAATTTTCTGAGAAATAAAGTATGTAAGCCACATGTTTTATTCACCAGAATCAAGAGCGGATAATATATTATTGAAAATTTCTATTGTTCTAGATCATTTAGCAACCCTGTTCAATAAATAAAAGTTTTATTTAGTCTTAATAAACAATGGCTTATTTTTTCATGTACATTTTTCTCTATAATACTTGAAGAACTTGAATAAAAATAATTTACTCAGAATTTTTCGAATAAACAGATTATTGCTAACCGACTGCAACAAGCACAATTGAAGAGAAAAAGAATGTTTCAAAGAACAAAATGAGCCATTGTTTATGGAGATTGGACACAAGTTAAAAAAAATATTGCATGTCAAATCTCTATTCTTAGAAAAATAATGTTGGTTAAAATAAATTTTTTATTAATTATATATGGGTCATTCCATGTCAGATTTACAATCAAAATTTTGATTCACTTCAAATTTTTTTTCCTCATTCTAAAAAGGAAAAAAAATGACACGTATTTTTTTTGTTCAATATGATATGTAAATTTTCTAAGTTATTGATTTATTTATTTTTTAAGTGCAAAAAATGTTTTTTTCAATACTGCTTCTAATATTCAACGAAGAGTATAGAATACATAAATAAAATATGCCATGGGATCTACTATGAAGTTCATGCTTTGACGAAAAATCAGAAACGGTATTTAGTACTTTCTATGCAATAATTAAGTAAACAAATGGAATTATCTCAAAAGGGACATGCTTGAATTGAATCATTTCTTGTGTAATTTGTTCGTTAAGTACACAGAACTATGTGCCAAAATTTGGAAGTGGACCGTTTAATACTTTTCGAGAAAACAATTTTTTTGTGTGACCGCTTGCTTGGAGCGTGCAACGGGAAGCATAGAGTCAAGCGCACTCAAACATTTGTAGGTGAGTCTACCATATTTCGATGAGGATTTTATGCAGTTTCCACAAATAAAAGTCGATAAATACTAAAAAGTCTTTTGAGAAAGGAACACTGTTTAATTCGAAAGCAGTCATGCAATTTATTAACAATGTACTTTTACATCCAATACTTCCAAATAAAT
>CAKNXH010063724.1:88643-125658 GCA_932178445.1 Andricus quercusramuli | reverse complement strand
CCTTTCCCTAGCTGCTCGTGGGAACAACAATGACAACACCAAACATAGTTGTAGTAAGTGCGGTTCAAAACAATCGAACGTGCAGGGCTCCCGACAATGTGTCGGACAACAATGCCGACTACCCCACAGTTGGGGGAGCCAATCAAGACGGAGTCAATGCGATTGACCGGCGGAATCTTGTTACTTTTAAGTGGACGGATCAACTCAATGACGGCCTGCTGGAGTGCTACGATGCCAGTATGGTCCCTGAACGAGAAGGTTACATGGCACGACTGCATGCTCTGTGGTGCGAGAAACACCCAGAGCTCTCAGACTTTTCTTAACAACGTCTGCGAAAAAAATGCCGAGAACCTTAGGAAAAGGGGTTATATAAGCGGAGTGCCTACTCAACCGTATCCAGAACAAGCCGGCAACAGAGAAAGAGAAGCGACACTGAGACCAACCGCGAACAGGCATCCAATAGAGGAAGAACGATGCTTCAGGACCCGGAGAAACATCAACATTCAGGTTTCTCCCAAGCCCAAAGATCTGACTGAATTGGATGATGAACTTCGTGGAGATTTTTCCGAAGAATCCGACCTCTGGACTATCAGTTGTGGTGTGTACAATGCAGCGAGAACTTTGGCAGATGCAAGCCGTAAAACAAAACCAACGGTTGATCATAAGACCAAAAGAAGAATGCATCAACTCAGCACAAGAATAGGCTGGGCTAGACAGTACGCGTCCCGCATTCAGTGTGTGATTGACTACATAACATCTGGCAGGAATTTCACTGCCAAGGTTCGACGGTTCGCGCGCGAACTGCGGATCCGTCATCACACAATCAACAAATCAAAGCTAATGACCATCAGACAGCATATTGTTGACAGAATACGAATACTATCTAACGCTAGGAGAAGTCTAGAGCGGAGAGAGAGGTGGGTCAGAGAAAATCAACAATTTTCATCTGATCCATCTAAACTCTTCCAAGACCCTCCAGTTACTGTCGACCATCCGCCCAAACCAGAGGAGGTCGAAGCATTTTGGAGAGAAGTCTACGAGGTCCAGCATCCACTTCAAGAAGACTCAAAGAACATAAATAGCTTCAAGAAGCTGTGCAATGCCCTCATAACACCTGTGGAAGAATGCCCACCTATCACTACCGAGGAGGTGAAAAACGTATTAAAAGGCATGAAGAACTTTCCCGCTCCGGTACCAGATGGTATCAAGACCTTCTGGTGGAAGAAGTTTCCTTCAACCCACCAGCATCTGGCCCGAATTTTCACCTCATATCTAAAGTCGGAAGAGCCTATTCCGGAGTGGTTGGTGGAAGGGCGCACGGTGCTCCTGCCTAAGACGGGCAACTTAGCTGACCCTAAGAATTACAGGCCAATAACTTGTCTGAACACACTGTATAAGATCTTCACAGCCATCCTAAATGATAGGATTCTTCGGACAATTGAACCTGTGTGGCGAGAGATGTATGAACAGCGTGGCTCGAAGAAAGGCGTAGCAGGATGTCGGGAGAACCTGCTCATCGATAGATGTGTCTGTAAAGATGCAGCATCCTATCAACGATCTCTATCGATGGCCTGGATAGATTACCGAAAAGCTTTTGATTCAACCTCCCATAGACTTAGCATCTGTCTGTTGAAAAGCTTGAAGGTTCATCCACACATCGTGAGATGCATAGAGAGATTAATGCCGCTTTGGAAAACCAGATTTACCATCTTATCTGGAAAATATCGTGTGATCACTAACAGTATCACCTTTCAGAGAGGTGTATTTCAGGGCGACACCATGAGCCCTCTCCTCTTTTGCCTCACATTATTGCCACTATCTCTCGCACTTCGCCATTCCGAAGGGTACCTCTGTGGCAAACCTGGAAATCGAAAGCATAAGGTAACTCATGTATTTTACGTGGATGATCTTAAGCTCTATGCTAGAAATCAAGAGAAACTACATCTAGCTCTAAGAATTGTCACAGAGTACACTCGAAAGATTGGAATGGAGTTCGGGTTAGAGAAATGCGCCAAGGTTAATTTGAAGAAAGGAAAACTTAACGGCATCCTCGAAGATCCTGAACTCGTGGACAGAAGCGCTATACGACACCTTTGCGCTGGAGAGACCTATACATACCTGGGCGTGCCACAAAGCCGCATTCAGGACGTAACATCTATAAAGATACTCTATAAAGATACTCTCCGATGCAGATACAAACGTCTCCTTCGACAGATATGGTCTTCCGAACTGTCGGCGAGGAACAAAGTATCTGCAATGAACATGCTTGCCGTCCCAGTAGTACTCTATTCATTTGGTGTAGTTCCATGGACGAAGGACGAGCTCAGATCCTTCGACATCGGGTCCCGAAAGGTTATGCACATTAACAAAAGCATGCACCTTAAGTCTTCTGTTCCACGACTTTACATCTCACGCCGTCAAGGTGGTCGTGGAATACTGAATCTTGAATGTCTTCACAACAGGATTATTCTGGGTACAGCACACATTGTCGCAAATGGACAAGATCCTCTTCTTAAAATGGTCAGAAAACACGAGGAAGTAGGCAAAGGGGCGTTTCTTTACAAAGCAGCAGAAGAGGCTGCTGAAACACTCGGCCTTGACTTCAATATCAGGGGTGAGCGAAATGCATCAAATCTTATCCATCTTAAATACTCACTCCTGAAGGCCCGGATTAAGAAAGCACAGGAGAAAAACTTCCGCGAAGAGCTCCACGACAAGAAGATGCCCGGCATCTTCCACAGAAATGTGGCAGATCAGTCGATGTCGTATGAGCTGACGTTTGCTTTCCTTAGATCACCCGGATTGAAGTCGGGCACAGAGGGCTTCATTTTGGCATGTCAAGATGGTGTCATTTCCACTCTAGCATACCGTCGCCACATTTTGAGCCAAGATATTCCCGATGATAGCTGCAGAGCGTGTCATGAACACCCCAAGCATCTAGGACACATACTATCTAGTTGTCCAGCTCATGCGGGAATAACCTACATCCAAAGGCACAATGCGGCACTGAGAGTGCTTTATTACCATCTCTGTCACTCTTACGGCATCAGCTCAAATACCTCTCCGCTGAACGTCCCTAGAGAAATAGAGTCAATTGTCGAAAATGAGAAGTGCCGCATATATTGGAACTTCATATTCTCGACAATTGTTTCTGTTGCGCACTCGAGGCCTGACATGGTTCTTCTTGACTTCGAGAAACGAACCATGTTCGTTATCGAATTTTCGGCACCAGCGGACAAAAACGTCACAGCGAAGGAGAAAGAAAAGAAAGAAAGGTATAAAGACCTTATGAGGGAGTTGCGACGGTTATACCCGGAATATTCTGTTAAGCTAATCGTCCTGATCATTGGCGCTCTTGGAGGTGCCAAGGTTTCACTTGTTAATAGCCTGAAAAGCATCCCTGCGTTTCAATAAAATGCTGAGGCACTTGCAGGGAGAATGCAGAAGGCGGTCGTCCTTGGGTCGCTCCGTGTCCTCAGGGTGCACGAGACTTTCGCCGGATCATCATATTGAATTCGCGCAGACTATAACCACCCATCTCACGGTCGTGAGACGTGGTTACAGCTGAAATTTTACCGCGATTTCGCTGGGAGCGGGTGCAATTTTTCAGATTAGCACCCGCTCCCGGCGAAATCCTGCGGTTGTCCTTATGACAAACTTTTAACTATATATATATATATTCGGTTTCGGTTTCGATTCCCTTGGAATAGAACCGAAGGGCTTATGACAAAGCCACCGAACGCGTCCTCGGGTTGCGGAGAGGGTCCCCGTACCAAGGGTTTCTGCTGAATATGGTTACAATAATTAATAAGCAGTCGCGGACAATTGTCCAGGGATGGTCCCGAAGGAATAACCCCTAAGCGAAGGTGTGAGAACCGTGCCGAAAGCTGCATGGCACCTGGGTGAGGTGTTTTTAACGGTGACTCTTGAATACCGGGCGACGTCTCAGAGTATCAGCCTTATCCTTGCACGCGGGGCTCTACAAGGATTGACAAACCCTTTCCCTAGCTGCTCGTGGGAAAAACAATGAAACCAACAAACCACCATAATGTTGTAGATGCGGTTCAAAACGATCGAACGCGCAGAGCACCCGACAATGGATCGGCAAACAATGCCGATCACCCTAGAGTTCGGGGTGCTGAAAATAATACAGATGGAAACACGACGACGAACCGGCGAAACGCCCACATTCAGTGGACGGATCAACTTAAGAATGACGTGCTAGACTGCTACGATGCCAGTATTATCCCTGTTCGCGGAGGCTTTATGGCGCGTATGCGTACTCTGTGGTGCCAGAAACACCCAGAGCTTCAATACGTTTCGCATCAGTCTTTGCGAAATCAAGCCGACTACCTCCGGAAAAATAGATATGTACGCGGAGTGCTTCCTCAACCGCTGCTTGAACATGCTGCAGACGAAGATGAAACAACATTAAGACCAACCGCAGAAAGCAGGCACCTTCTGGAAGATGATCGCAATTTCAGTACAAGGAGGAACATCAACATGCAAGTTCCTCTTAAGCCCCAAGATCTGGCTGAAATGGATGCCTGCCTACGTGGAGATATCTCGCAAGAGTCCGACCTCTGGACCATCAATTGCTCCGTTTATGGTGCTGCGAGAGCTTTGGCTGACTCAAATCGAAGGCTGAAACCGACGATGGATCAGAAGACCAGAAGACGCTTGCATCAACTGAACAAAAAAATTGGATGGGCAAGTCAGAATGCGTCCCGTGTTCAATGTGTGGTTGACTACATAACATCTGGTAGACCGTTCACGGAAAGGGTTCGAAAGTTTGCCCAAGAACTAAGGACCTTGAATCACACACTGAACAAGTCAAAGCTGCTGACAATCAAGCAGCATATTGTTGACAAAATAAAGCTGTTATCTGACGCAAGGAGGAGGATACAGAAGAGGGAGAGATGGTACAGGGAGAATCAACAGTTTCTTGCTGACTCATCACGCCTCCTCAGTGATCCCCCTGTTTTTGTAAAAAAATCCACCCAAGCCCAAGGAGGTAGAGACTTTTTGGAGAGAGGTGTACAAGATCCTGGAAAGACTAGATTTGAAAGAAGATACTGACAATATCATCCGCTTCAAGGAGTTTTGCGACAGCCTCATAAAATCTGAGGAAGAAGTTTACTTCTATACACCAAAATTTGGCCCGCATATTCACCTCATTTTTCAAGTCGGAGACGCCCATTCCGCAGTGGCTGGTGATGGGACGCACTGTACTCCTACCGAAAAAAGGCAACTTGTCCAGACCAGAGAATTACAGGCCAATAACTTGTTTAAACACACTGTATAAGATCTTTACAGCTGTCCTAAATAACAGGATCGTTCGACGAATTGAGCCTGTATGGCGAGAGATGTACGAACAACGAGGCTCGAAAAAAGGTGTAGCAGGCTGTCGAGAGAACCTTCTAATTGACAGGTGTGTCTGTAAAGACGCTACCGCCCATCAGCGCGTCCTGTCAATGGCCTGGATTGACTACCGGAAAGCTTTTGATTCAACCTCTCATAGACTTATCATCTGTCCGTTGGAAAGCTTGAAGGTCCATCCACACATAGTGAGATGCATAGAGAGACTGATGCCTCTTTGGAAAACTAGATTTACCATCTCATCTAGGAATCATCGTCTGACGACGAACAAGGTCACCTTCCAGAGGGACGTCTTTCAAGGGGATGGTATGAGCCCTTTGCTTTTTTGCATCACACTTCTGCATCTATCTCTCGCACTACGAAATTCTCCTGGATACCTCTGTGGCGACACTAATCAGCTTGAGCATAAGGTCACTCATGTATGTTATATGGATGACCTGAAGATCTATGCCGCTGGTAAAAGCAAACTTCAAACTGCTATAAATATCGTCAAGAACTACACAGGAGAGATTGGGATGGACTTTGGTTTGGACAAGTGTGCCAAAATTCATTTGAAGAAAGGAAAGATTACTGGCGTTCCCAAGGACCCTGAGCTTGTGGATATAAGTGTTATTAGACATCTTAACACTGGAGAGACCTATTCATATCTGGGCGTGCCTCAGAGCCGCATTCAGGACGTAACATCAGTGAAGGAGTCTCTCCGAAGCAGATACAAGCATCTTCTTCGACAGATTTGGTCTTCCAATCTGTCGGCTTTGAACAAGGTATCTGCGACTAACATGCTTGCCGTCCCGGTTCTACTCTACTCGTTTGGGGTGGTTTAATTGACGAAGAACGAGCTTAAGGCCCTTGATGTAACCACGCGTAAGATCATGCATATGCATAAAAGCTTGCATATCAATTCGTCAGTTCCGCGATTATACATTGCACGCCGTCAAGGCGGACGCGGACTTCTGAATCTCCAGTGTCTTCATAACCGAATTGTTTTAAGTACAGCTTACATCGCTGCGAATGGCAGAGATCCTCTCCTAAAGATGGTCAGAAACCACGAGATGATTGGCGAAGGAGCGTTCCTTTACAAAGCCGCGGAGCAAGCTGCCGAGACCCTTGGCCTGAATTTCAACATCAGAAGTGAGGAAAGTGCATTACTCCATCTAGATGCTTCACGTCTAAAAGCCGAAGTAAAGAAAGCAGGGGTTAGAAAATTTCACCAAGAGCTACTCGACAAGCATATGCACGGAAACTTTCACAGAAATATAGAAAAACAATCCTTGTCAACGGAGCAAACTTTTGCTTTCCTCAAAGCATCAGGGCTCAATTCAGGTACAGAGGGCTTTATTTTCGCATGTCAGGACGGTGTAATCTCCACCTTAGCACACCGCGCCCGCATTTTATGTCAAGAAGTTCCCAGTGATAGGTGCAGAGCGTGTCATGCACACGCTGAGTACCTACAACACATACTATCGGGGTGTCCCACCCACGCAGGAACAACGTATATCTATAGACATAATGCGGCCCTAAGAGTACTTTATTACCACCTTTGTCGCTCTTACGGTGTTGGTCGCGACCCTGCCCTGCCGAACGCTCCAAGAGATATAGAGTCAATTGTCCGAAACGAGAAGTGCCAGATTTTCTGGAACTACGATTTTCGGGCAGCAGTCTCCGTTGCGCACTCGAGGCCTGACATTGTTCTCCAAGACTTCGAGAAACGAACGATATTCGTGATCGAATTCTCGGCTCCGTCCGAATACAACATCACTACAAAGGAGAAAGAAAATGAGGAGATGTATCAAGACCTTAAAAGAGAGCTGCAACGACTGTACCCAAAATATTCGGTACGAGTAATTGTCCTTGTGATAGGTGGGCTATTGACATTTTCTTTTTAGATGGCAGTTGCTCTTAGTGGTACCCTGCGGTGGTTGTTTAACTTTTTTTAAAATTATATATATATATATATATATACACACACACACACACACACACATACATACACAAACAGGGTGTCCCACCACCTATGAACATGCCGGTACTGGGTGATAGAGGACAAAAACAGAAACAGAAAAGTCCTGTGCCAAAATTTGATCTGGGCCTTAGTTTAGGCACAGTAATGCTTTAAAGTTGGGCACAATGAACCAATCAGAATCGATCTTCAGCAACCACTTGTTTGTCTCATAAGTGTTAAGATAGTGTCCGTGCTGGCGGCTCACTTCAGCACCCGCAAAAATTTCACATCGTTGATCTTTGATTGTTTCTAGAAGACGCGAAATTCAAACCTTTAACTTTTTTAAATTCTTAGTTGCTCTTGCAAACGTTTATTACCGTCCTTAAAATAACATAACATTTGGTCAACCTAAAAAAAATGAATTTAAATTTAATACAGAACTTTCCTGACATTTTGTTGAATTTTTTTTATAAAACCAACAAAGTAACTTAAAACTCGGAAAAAGAAAACAAACTTTTGTAATTGAAAATTAATTAACAAGTCTACGATAAGTAATTCTTTGCGATTCATTACAAATTTTTTTGTTACATTCATTGTGACAGATTTAAAATATATAGTAATTCCCGCAACTTTAGATTTCTTTATTGTTTTTGTAATTATAAATGTATCGAAAATTTACATCGCATGCAAAAGAATTACTTTTGGTGTTATAAATGTGTTTTCTCATCTTAGACTTGTTGGTTAATTTTTAAGTTCAAAAGGTTGTTTGGATTTCCCATTTTTAATTTTGTTTAAGTTTGTTACAATGAATGCAACACATATTTTTGTAATGAATCGCAAAGAATTACGTATCGTAGACATCACAGAGAATTTCTTTTTGAGGTTTGAAAGGTTTTTTCTCATCTTAGACTTGTAGATTAATTCTGAAGAAGAAAAGTTCGTTTGGTCTTCTGAATTTCAAACATCTTTGTTGGTTTTCTTACACGAAATGTCAGGAAAATTCTGTATTAAATTGAAATTCATCTTTTTTAGGTTGAGCAAATGTTATGTTATTTTAAGGACGGTAATAAACGTTTGCAAGAACAACTAAGAATTAAAAAAATGTAAAGGCTTGAATTTCGCGTCTTGTAGAAACAATCAAAGATCAACGATGTGAAATTTTTGCGGGAGCTAAAGTAAACCGCTAGCACGCACACTATTTTAACACTTGAGACGAACAAGTGGTTGCCAAAGCTCGATTCTGATTGTTTCATTATGCCCAACTTTGAAGCTTTACTGTACCCAAACTAAGGCCCAGATCAAATTTTGTCAGAGGACTTTTCTGTTTCTTTTTTTCTCCTCTATCACCCAGTATCGGCATGTTCATAGGTGTTGGGACAACCTATGTGTGTGTATATATATATATATATATATATATATATATATATATATATATATATACAGGGTGTTTTTTTTAACTTGAGACAACGAAATATCTCAAAAAATACGCATCCTACGGAAAAAATGTGTGGAATAAAAACTTTTTATTTTCGAGGGGGAAAAAAGATTTGTTAAAATTTACCCCACCCCCACCCCCACAGGAGGCAGGGGTGGGAGTAACTTTGTAATTTCAAATGGCAACCTCAATTTTTTATCACAGGTTCAGATTCTCCTTTACGAAATACGTAAGTTTTATTCGGAAAATTTGTTTCGATTCGCGATAGATGGCACATTCCTTTACACTCCGGCAGCCTCCCTGATGGCAGAGATCCTTATCATCCTATCCTCTGCTTCTTTTCCATGTTCGGTCAGGACTCATCTTCTTATTTTCCTGACTACCTTGAACTTACTCCAATTTCACCAGGTTTCATCTTTTGCTTCATGTCCTCGATATCCTCAGCAACACTGGGTCCCTCTGCCGGTATTATAATAACCACTTCACGACGCGTGCGGCTCAGATTTCCCTGCCTCCTTTCACTTGCCTTCCCTCTTATTTAAGGCCATCTTACGTGGCCTTTCACCTTTGCCTTCTGGAGAACTCGGAGTTTCCTCCTGCTTCTTCCTTTTTTCCTCCGTCCGCTCTCTAGGCATTTGGTTGCCCACATAAAGCCCATATAGCCTTTCAGTTTGGCGCTCCGTTTGGGTCGCGATACTTGCCGTCCTGGCTCTGTCCACGTTCTTTGCTCTTCTTTCATCTTTCGCACCCTCGATCTTCTTTACGAATGTGGCGTCAATGTGTAGTATGAAACCATTGAACCACATCTCGGACCATTGTGCAATTGATCACAGTTTCATTAACGCAATCTGAGCAGCATCTTGTCCGTCCCTAATTGGAATGAACGTATCTTTCTTCGTCCTTGAAAAGTCCTCCATTTTGTTTATTATGTCCTCCAGTTTTTTAACACTATTCTTCTGATTGACGAGATTCACCTCCATTATCTTTTTCTGCCGGACACAACATTCAAAAGATGAGGAATACTCATTTTTTCTTAACAAGATTCTGACTAAGGGGTTTCGCTTCGTTTCGCTAAACACTGTCTTTTGATCTCTGACAAATTACACGTAAATGTATCAGATTTCAACCTACTGAAATTGTCAAAACTTTAAAAGCGATATTTTAGGCGTCAGACCTGTTTCTTGGGAGTAGATAGCATACGTGTGTCTTTTTATTGTCAAAAAGTAACCCACCCTGTGGGCAAAGTTCTCGAGTGTGGCCTAAAGAAGGCAGTTCGCCGCTGTCTATGGGCGAGATAAGCCCCTGATTATGTTTTTTCAAACAAATACAAGAAAATACTTATTCTGTTTACAGTTTTTTCATGCAATTAAGCGTTTTCAAATTATAGCATGCAAAAAATTAATTTGCCCTGAATTTCAAATATTGTTACAAGGTCTTAGCAGCTATTAGACCGATAAATTTCTAAAAAAATCAAATTGCTTTACAAGACATGTACTTCACATTTATGATACAATTGCGTGAAACAGGTGATTGCAGTGAGTGCGAATCGTGCATCATGAGGCGGAGGCTAGGCCCACGAGTCGTATGTTAGTGCGCGTGCGAAGCGGGGGAAAAGCGAGTGCGAAAACGTATCCGTAGATGACAATGTTTTTCTCGGTTTAAAAAGGGGGATCTTCAGTGAAGATCGATGCAGGACAATCGGCCAACTCGAAGACTCATCCGGGTTGTCCTGGAGCTGAATTCAGCGCGTTTTTAACGTTGTTTTAGAAACGCAAAGTGTGGCATCTGAGTTTGTGCCCAGACTTCTTACCGGGGATCAAAGGGATCGTCGCGTTCAAGCCTCAACTAAGACGACCACCTTCACCCACGCGCTCTATTCGCCAGATTTGGCTTTTTCGGACTTCTTCCTGTTCCATTAGTGCTAATGGAGAGTACTTTGAAGGAGATTAAAGTTGTATTTGAAAGAAGAAATAAAGTACATGCTTTTTATGAAGAAATTCCGGTGTTTTTCGGGCCCCCTCGTAAACATACAAACGCAGATTTACCTACTTATACATAAATAAGTATTACGCACGCTCATAGATTTCTGTATCTTATATGTTACCAAAGCTTGATTTTGAGGGTCGGATTTGAAATATGAAATAAAAGGTCAAATAGAAGTTTTTTAAAGTGGTATTCTGAAGGTGCATTTTTTATTTTCATTAGTAGTTTCTTAAAAAAACGAGCAACTCTAATGATAAATGACATTTGTATTTTACGAGAGCGGTGTGGCGTAATTTTTAGAACAGTTTTCCTTTCACAGAGTGTGGACTATGTTCGCTGATCTTTTCCAATAAATGAAACAAGTTAAATAGATATTTCTGAGCTTTATTGCTATATAGACTGTACTGTCGGACGTATCGTAAAATACAAATTTCTTAAATTCGAAATAATTGGGGTCCTATTTTTTCTCTTTTTTGCCTAAGAAAGACAACTGTAGAGTTTCGTTGCCATCAAAAATTTGTTGGAAGCTCTGTAAAGCCAAAATAAGTCAAAACCCCCTCCCATAACATCGTTTTTTCTTCTTCTATTTACTCCACAAATATCTGTCGTATCGAAAAATGATTGAGGACAAAAAATTAACCGAGATGAAAGAATGCATCATTCACGTTGAAGGAATTTTTCTATACAGACAACCGTTTCAGACAAAAGAACAACGGAAAGGATGAAAAAGGTAAATTTAAAAAAATTGATGGGCATATATTTTTAATCTTGGTTGCTAGTGAAATCCATGAAAATGTATAACAGCTTTTTCCAGTTCTCAAAAGTCAGCATAATCTTTTTTTTTGTCATTACTAAAATGTTTCGAACGTTAATTAATTTTTTTCAATAATTTGTATATAGATATTTTGTTGAAATCGCACATAACCATATCAATAACTAGTAGAGCTAAAATAAATATATTTGGTCACAAAGTCAAAAAATCTTCCATAAAACTTCTTGTTAATCTGGAGTGTTCATGCAGGTCTTCGCTAGGTTTGTTTCTTAAAATAAATTACCTTGGACTCACCGTGAGCAGGTTACTGCATTCCGAGTCACATTCTACACCTATTCCATCCATCTAACCACAGAAAAGTATGATCTAGCCTGGAAATCCTCTAGGGAGAGTTGAGAAACAAAACTCACAAAAGTTCATTTAGACTTGTTACAGCTCATCACGATTAGTCCGGAAGTTAGTAATTAATTTATTATTAATAATGTATAATTTTTAAAAAGAAGTCAAACAACCACCGCCGGGTCCCAATAGGAGCAACTTTCATGTATGAAAATGACACCGGCTCCCTGTAGAACCGCGGTAAATCACACCTGTGGTCACGTCTCACGACCGTGAGATGGGTGGCGACAGGGAACGACGAAACCACAACGAGAGGCCGGCAAAACCCTCGTGTGTCTTAAGTACACAGAGCGACCTAAGGATGACAGCTTTCTGCATCCATCTCGCAAGTGTCTTGGCATGTTTTTGGTACGCGATTATGGCTCTGCGGTTACGAATGAGTGATAGTTTCGCACCCCCGAGAGTACCGATCACAAGTACAATTACTTCTACCAAATATTTTGGGTACAGTCGTTGCGTCTGCCTTTTGAGCTCTAGATACCTCTCCTTTTTTTCCTACTGCTGGGCAGCGATGTTGTAGTCAGCCGGAGTCGAGAATTCGATCACGAATATAGTTCGTTTCTCGAAGAAGTTGACACTTCTCGCTTTGGACAATTAACTCTATTTACCTCGGAGCGTTCAGCAGGGCAGGGTCGCTGCCAACACTGCAAGTGACAATAATGGTAGTAAAGCATTCTTAGGGCCACATTATGTCTGTCGAGATATGTCGTTCCCGGGTGAGTGGGACACGTGAATAGTATGTGTTCTAGGCACTCAGCGTGAGCATGACACATTTTGCACCTATCGCTGGGAACTTCTTGACGTAAAATGCGGTCTCAGTATACCAAGGTAGAAATGACTCCGTTCTAGCATGCGAAAATGAAACCCTCTTTACCTGAATTAAGTCCTGATAATCTGAGGAATGCAAAAGTTAGCTCCTTCGAGAAGGGCTGATTTTCTACATTTCTGCGCAAGTTTCCATGCATTTTCATGTCTGGGAGCTGCTGGTGGAATTTTTTAACCTCTTTTTCCTTACTTGGGCTTTTAGAAGTAAGGCATCTAGATGGAGTTATTCAATTTCTTCACTTCTGCTGTTAAAATTCAGGCCAAGGGTCTCGGCAGCCTGATCCGCGGCTTTGCAAAGAAACGCTCCTTTGTCAATCATCTCGTGTTTCTTGACCATTTTTAGAAGAGAATCTCTTCCATTTGTAACGGTGCAAGCTGTACCCAGAACAATTGGGTTATGAAGACATTGGAGTCAGAAGTCCGCGCCCGCCTTGACGGCAAGAATGTTAGTCGCAGATGCCTTGCTCAATGCCGACATGTCTAATAACACTTATATCCACAAGTTCAAGGTGCCATGGAACGCCAGTAATTCGCCCTCACTTTAAATGAATCTTGACGCATTTCTCTAATTTAAAGTGCATACCCATCTCTCCTGTGTACCCCTCGACGATATTTAAAGCACTCTAAAGTTGATTTGAACTAGAAGTATAGATCTTCAGGTCATTCACATGAAATATATGAGTGACTTTATATTCGCGATGATTTTTGTCGCTGCAGAAATTCCCAGGAGAATTGCGTTGTACGAGAGATTGTAGCAAAAGTGTGATTCAAAAGAGCAGAGGGCTTATGATGTTGTCTTGAAAGACGCCCCTCTGGAAGGTGACGATGTTCGTTGCCATACAGGTAACACAGGTTTGATTGTCCTAACTATCCTATCATTTATGATAGGTGTGAAGATCTTATACAGCGTGTTCAAACGTGTTATTGGCTTGTAATTCACTGGGATGTATAAGTTGCCTTTCTTCGGTAGGAGTATAGTGCGTCCTATCAACAGTTACTGTGGAATGGGGGTCTCCGACTCCAAATATGAGGTAAAGATGTGGGCCAGATGTTCGAGTGTAGAAGTAAACTTCTTCCGCCAGAAGTTCTTGATACCATCTGGTCCTGCAACGAAAAAGTTATGTGTGCCTTAAGTGCTTTCTTCACCTCTTCGGCAGTGAGTGATGGACATTTCTCCTTAGATGTTATGAGGTTGTCGCAAACCTTCTTGAAACGTATGATATTTTTAGTGTCTACCTTCATTTCCAGTGTTTGGATCTTGTAAACCTCCGCCCAAAAGGTCTGCCTCGTCGGGCTTGTATTCTTTTTAACAGGAATAGAGCTATCGCTGAAGAGGCGCGATGAGTCAGCGAGAAACTGTCGATACTCCCCAGCCCCCTGCATCGACGTTAATTCACTAGTACGATCAAGTGAAAGGTGGAGAAAAATTGTGCTGGGAGTCTTTCCAGCCTATGCTTTTATGGCAAGACTAAGAAAGATTAGTGAAAAATGAATTTTTTTTCGACATTTTTCGTAATGACAATTGGTTCTATGTGCGGCAAATTAATGTGTAAAATTTTGGAAGTGTTACTTATATAAAAGCTTGCACTAAAATTATTAAAATTAGAGAAATGCAGTGTATTGCCCCTAGATGTAAATCAGGCTATGACAGCTGTTTCGAAAGATGTCATTTTTTTATGTGCCAGAAGGTAAAGAAAATGTACAATGCTGGCAAAAAGCTATCCCAGATAAAATTTTGTTGTAAAAATGGAACACAGCGTGTGCAAAAGAAATTTTTTTAAACAAGATATTTTGTGGGCGGGAAAAGCATTTGCAGAGAATGGAGTCACTGTTCTGGGAGTGGTAAGTCTAAATATAAAATATTTATATTTACAATAAATGATTTTTGTTTAATTTTGTGGTAATTATATTATTGTTGTTTATATAATAATTGGTAATTCGTATTTCCATATTTTTGTATAAATTGTTTGTGATGTATTAAACATCAGTGGTACCGCGCAGCAGCGCCGGTCGCACCAGTTTATTTTTTTTCTTGATAAAGTATAAAAACAAATTACAAATTAAAATTATCGAAGGATTAATCAATTAAAGTAATGGTCAAGTTTAAACAAATAAATTAAGAAGCTATCATTTACACATTTTTTTTAACTAAAACGATATCTTAATTTTTTTAAATTCTTTCGTAAATATAAAATACGGCTGCGAAGTACCATGGACGTATTCACTATGGGTGTATTTATTTGTACTCATTTCATGAGCATTTTGCTTCCTCATAAGTATCAAATAAATGTGCTTCCTCATAGAGGAAGGTTTTCCCTAACAAAAGAAAAAATTGACACTTTCAATATTTTTCAAGCTTATGTTTCTGTCTTTCCGGAAATTTCATTTCCAGAAAATTAGAGGTCCCACCAAAATATCAATTCATGTGTTCTGTTGTAATGAACAACATTTAACCTACGGTAGTTTCATATTTCAAATTGAAACCACATAGAAACAATGTAAATTTAATAAAACTTACTGAGTAGCTATTGATTAATCAATAATGGTCTTCGAAAGTTCGTCAAAAGATCACTCCACGCGTCTCGAAGACGCGAATAATTACATAAAATGCAGTACTGTTATATTCCCAATATAAAAAAATCCTTTTATAAACAAGGAAACTGATTTTGTTGAAAATTTAAAAAAAGATATTGATAGGTTATGGTAGAGCATATATAAATAAATATATTATATGCATTATAGTTGTATTGCCAATATTAAACAAGTTTTCCTTATATCATCAAGATAAATAACATCGTTTTTCAATTCAATTCAGAATACACACATTTTTTTTAAACTTCACAAATTGGTAATGGTCGGTCAAAAAAGGTTCACCAATAGGTCAATCGATGCGTCTTAAGGACGCGAAGAAATACGCTAGATATTGTATTGTTGTATTTTGAATATCAAAAAAGTTTTCCTATATGAACAGTATAAACCATTTTTTGAAAATTCATAAATAGGTACGGGTAGGTCATAAAAGGTTCATCAATAGGTAAATCGATGTGTCTCAAGGACGCGAACAAATACGCTAGATATCGTATTGTTGAATTTTAAATATCAAACAAGTTTTTCTTATATAAACAGAATAAACCATTTTTTGAAAACCAACGGCCATACCACTCTGGAAACACCAGTTTTTGTTAGATCACGGAAGTTAAGCAGTGTTGGGCGCGGTTAGTACTTGGATGGGTGACCGTTCGAGAATACTACTGCTTGCTGTTGGCGTCGTGGGTGTGGTGAGCACACACTTGTAGTTACACACTACAAGAAACTATCCACCTAGAAACACTACCCGAATCGGGTAGTGTCACGCCTACCCTGAAAGGGAAATGTCTTAATGGTATACATACATAAATTGGCACTGGTAGGTCATAAAAGTTTCAACAATAGGTCGATGAATGAGTCTCAGAGACGCGAACAAATACGCTAGATATCGTATTGTTGTTCTTCGAATATCAAAAAAGTTTTTCTCATATAAACAAGGTGAAATTGTTCTTTTTAAATCTCTAAACGCAAGAAAAAAAACTAATTTTAAATGGTTGATCTATCTCAAAATCCTATCAGACCTGGATATCAATCGGAACTACACTTCATCCTTTCATGATCGTAGCTCTTTTACTTTCCGAGATACGGTGAACAGAAAAAAATGACACACACACACACATATACACACACGGATATTTTTTTAAATTTTATTTCCGAGCTCCTGGGGTCAAATTATATCAAAATATGTCAAAAAAGTATATTTGAAAATTTAGGTCATTATAAACCTTCCTCTATGAGGCAGCAAAATTAAATGAAAACTATGTATTTAAACAAAAAATATGGAAAATTTTATCTCAAACTGAAAAGATATCTTTATTTTAAAAAATTCTTTCATATAAATATAAAAAAATGAATTAGACACTGTATTTCAATCAAAAATATCGAACATTTCATCTTAAGCTGAAACGATATTTTTTTGTTATTCTTTCTTCGAAATATAAAAAATTAAATAAAGACTATACCTGCTCAATTGATTTCTTTAAATTTAACTATTATTTTAATTAATTAACCCTTTGAATAATGAATTAATTCCTTTATTCAAAGCAATCATTTGTTATTGTATTAGGGTTACTGTTGTTAATAAATTACTTATTTATACCGCAAAATGATATTGTCCTTATTTTAATTTTCTGTTCCATTAAATCAATTCTTCAACCCAATGTAAAATTGGAATATCTGTTATTTAATTTCAATTTCTAATTTTTTATATTTCATAACAGTAATTTTCCTTATGAAATACAATTTCACAATGTTATTATCTAAAAATATGTAATCAATTTTGCACCTTTTTGTAATTATATGTGATAAAAAAATATATTATTTGTTTCTGCATGCTTTTTTTCAAACGTATTTTTTGCAAAAATACTTCATATAATTTTGATGGACAAACTTGGCATTTAATAACAAAATTTGGTATAACTATAAGTTACATTTTGTTTCTGGTGTTGAAAAATAATCTGAATTCAATTTCTCCATGTTACGATTAAAACCTATCATATTTACCGCAGCTAGTGAAAAAGACTTAGAATTTTTTTTTTACTTACAATTACTCTAATATCAAAAGAGATATGAAACTTTAATGATGATATGTGACGTGCGCCGAAGAAAGTGGGCTTGCTCTGGAAAGCGAGATTTTTCAGGACGAGCGGTCGAAGTCGACCCGATAGACGCGACTTTTCGGAGAGAGGGAAGACTAAGGAAATCTCCCTCTCCACTTGCCACTACATTCTCACGCATATAGCGGCGCTGCTCACGGACGGGGCATAGATGAGACGCGGACATGTAGTGGTGAGTGGTGGGAGGTGTTTCACGGGATCTCGAGCTCTCGAGCGAAAGCTCGATTTCTCGGGTACCTATCAACTCAATTATTAGGAATAATAACGCTCGGAAATTTTTTCCGATGGTTTCATTAAAAAGAGCAACTCAAAAACTATCGAAAGGTGTAAAAACCTCGATTTCGTTTTTTTTTAGATTGAGCCCCCTTTCTTCGGTGCACGTCACATATGCATAAAACCGATTGCCATTACGAATAATATCAACTAAATTAATTTCTAACTAATTTTGCCTATGCTTGTAATGTAAAAATAGGCTGGAAAGACGCCCAGCGCCATCTGCGCTCCACGCTTCACTTGATCGTACTAGTGAACTAATGCTAACGTACAGTCGTTGCAGTGGGCTGATTCTCCCTGACCCACTCCTCCCTTTTCAGTGTTCTCTTCCTTGCGTCAGATAACACCTTTATTTCGTCAACAATGTGCTGCTTGATTGTCAGCAGCTTGGCTTTTCCAGGGTGTGACGGTAGATCTTCAGTTCGTGGGCGAACTTTCAGACCATTTCCATGAACGGCCTATCAGATGCTAGGTTGTCAATCGCACACTGAACACGGGACGCATTCTGGCAAATGCCTTATAGCAAGGGAGATAGCTGCTTTACAAAAATTATTAAATTATAGCGTAGTTGTATATCACATCACTCAGAACACTCATTTCATATATAGGACATGAGAATAAAATATGTTCTACATTCTCCAATTCATGTTTGTTACAATTTGTACAGAGTTTGTTGGGTCGAGTTCATATACGTTTTTATTGCATGAAAAGTAAAGCATCGATTCGTTGACAAACGTAATTGTGCAATCACTCTTGTTTCTTGAAAAGAACAACGTAGGAGGAGATCAGGCGCAGTACTATCTGATAAAGACCTAGGAATCTGAACTTGCATAGATTGCGTTAGTTGGTATTTGATAATGTTCTGACTCTTTAAATGTTCGAAATATGTTTCAAGGATATCATCTTTATTTCTCAACCAAACTTCAGGATCAAAGTTACTCATAACGTTTTCTTTGCTTATAATTTTTAAAATATTCGCAACTGAGAGGCCCAATTATATTTGTATTGACTTGCTTAGCAATTTGTCAGCTCTAATTGCCTTAAATAGCATATCCTTGCCAAACGGTCGCTTTTCATTTGCCGATCTCCAGCCTGAGTGGTGCATATTGCAAACTTCTCGGTAAATGCGGAAGCCTTTTAAAAAGGTTGATTTGTATGACTTCAATATTTTCAAGATATCTTAATCCCTACACTAGAGCACCGTAAGAAAGGGTTGATTCTACCATACTACCGAACAGTTTGACCTTGGTTTACCATGAGTGCGTCCTCGAGCTTGCAAGAACGGTCAAGACATCACCTGACGCTAAGTTCGCTTTATAAATTAAATCCTGAGCTGTTTTAAAGTCTAGTGCTGAATTTGAAATGGTAATACCAAGACATGGATACGTCTTTACAGTTTTAATTTCCTTCTCATTCATTTTACTTCTTCAAATTGCCCAGAGAAAGCTGGCAATTTAAGATTGTTCTTTATCACGCACTGGATTGTTTCCTTGAGATCTTCGTTTTCCTTTTCTTCTATTCCAAAAAAGATCACATTGTTTTTTCCTCACCTGCTTTTTGAGAAACTCTATTTTGCGTTCCTGGTCCACAAGGGTTGATTTTATATATTTATTTTCATCCTTCAGTGCCTTGTTTTCTTTTGACAGCTGGTCGACTTTCGCATGTAGTAAACCGATGGATGATTCCATTGAGTCGAATCTATCCATTAAAACAGAAAACTGCTTTGACGACATTTCAGTTGACATCACATCACGCTCAAAGTTCACAGGTGATGTCTAAATCGTAATATGACGACTATTGATTCAATAAAATGTTTGTTGCTAGGGCTAGCACACTATTAGCCAGCGACTTCGTAAAGAAACAAATGAATTAAAGCCATCATAACAAACAGAAAGAATCAAACTTCTCTACAAAGTGCATGAAAGAGCTACTCTCGATTGGAATTAGCCAAAGCTCTGGCCGCACCATACGAGTAAACTGAAACAATTTATGGTCCAGCGGTCGGACCCCTGGGGCCATTCATATACCACGTGGACAGTTTAGGGGGGGGAGGGAGAGTATGGCAAAATTCCACGCTCGTCCACGAGGGGGACCGGGGGGGTCGGGCTAGAATCTACGTGGACACACGTTCCCCTAAATATGCCAAAAATATACTGAAATGAAGCAAGATATACTCGAAGCACACTCGAAATGTTATATTCTCATCTCATGATTTTATACGAAAAATGTGTTTCGTAGATTCCATCAAATGTCGACGTCTTGAGGCCCCCTGAGTCAGGAAAAATATTTTTTACGTCGGTGTCTGTCTGTCGTTGTTGTCGTCGTTATCGTCTATATATCGCATAACTTTCGAGATACTACTCGAATTGGATCGTTCTTTGGCACAGTTTTTAAGGGTACGAGAAGAAAGGTTAGTTGAAATAAAAAAGTTTGTTAGCCACCTATTTTGGATGAAAATTCAAAAAGTTAGAGCATTTTGAAAAATTTTAAGACACATTTTTTTCCAAGATTTAAAAATTCTATGGACGACTATGCATAGTATTCGAAAATTTGAACAATTCATTTCCTCGGCTCTTTTCGATAAAAGAAAAATTATCAGAATTGAAGAAATTTTAAAATTTTTTTAAAAATTTAAATTTTAAGTAAAACGATGCACGATATAAAAAAAATCGAGTGAAGAAAAACAATTCTTTTTGAAAGCCTTACAAGACTATAAGAAGAACTTTTGGAATTTTCTTGAAAAATCGAAAACTCAAATTTCGAACGCACAAAAAATAATAAAAAATTCCATTTTGTGGTAAAACTATGCAAGATACGAAAAAAATGAATCAACAAAGTTTTTGTACCCAAAAATGGCATACAAATTTTTTACCAAACACTTTCTATAATATACGTAGTTTTTGTTTTATTCGTAAAGAACGACATTGGAAATAAAAAAAAGTAACTATTTGGAAAAAGGACACAAGCTACAATAACATTCTATTTAACCAATTTTTCGCCTAAATTATATCTACAAATTTACTTAGAACCACCTTACGCTATGATGCGTATTTTTATTTTAAATCGTAAAAAATAACATTGAAAATAAATTAAATTTATGGAAAAACGACATAAGTTGCAAAACAAGATAATGAAAATACTTCTGTTTCGATACAAATGCATATTATGAATTAAAATATTATAAATTTATTGAAATGAGACATTTTCCAGGGTAGTTGAGAATGAAATGTAATGCAAAATGAGAAACAAATATTAAAATAATCATTAAAAATAAAATTTGTACTTAATTTTTAAATATCTAAATTAGCAGCCCCAGGCCGAGGTATGTAAATAAATATAATATACATTTGATATAATAGAGTTGCACATAATGTAGAAAAGTTCGCATTTTCGACCAAATCGAGTGCGAAGCACGAGATACGTCATGAGGATGTGTTCGTTAAAGCCGAAGGAGCTTCAACAAAAGAGAACTCACAATCATCAAATTACAGTTGTCGATGCTTTAAACCTTGAATTTCAAAAGGCCTGCGCACAAATGTGGGAGAAATACAAATTAAAATTTTCAAAAACAAAGCTACCTGCAAGAAAGCAGTCCTCCTAAGTTACTCTACTAAGATAAGAGTCTTCAGAAAATTATTAACTCTTTCGTTCTGGACTTTGCAGATTTGCAATGGTCTAAAAGTAACATTTTTTGAAATAACTCTCTTCATATCCTTTGAGGATCAAAATGCTTTCGGACGATTGTCAGAAGTAGATTTTTAAGTTTTGTATGTGTCTTGGTGATCGTCCATATATTACGTAAGACGTTTTTCTTTTGTTTAAATCAAGACGAGAATAAAATTGCTGTGAAGTTGAGAAAGACACAACGATAGAAACAAAAGAAAAACGTCTTACGTAATATATGGACGATCCCTTATTCTGTGTAAAAATAGTTCGAAAATAGTGTTTTAAAAAAATCTGTTTTAAATGTTAAACTAAATAAACAATGTTTCAAACAAATTTTGGGGGAAAGAAAAATTTCTTACAATGTTTGAAACCTTGTAAATTTAAAAAACAGTTTTCAATGAAGATTTTCAGATTTATAAAAAAGTAAGAGTGATAATGTTGCTTGCAAACAACATAGTGTAACCAGATAAATATTAAATTTCATTGAAAAACACCTAAAAAAATGTTACAAAAGTAAAGAATTAATTTGGACTTGATAGCCATGCAGCTTAGTTACCCGCGCTGAAAAAATGTTTAAAAAATTTATTTTTCGCTGAGTTTTTAAATTTTCTTAAGTTTTAATTACTTTTACATGTCTGAAGGTCAAAAACGTCTTTCCAATTTTTTGCGGATCTCAATTAAATATTTTCTAGGAGAAAATTCTTATTTAATTCACCCCTTTTTCGGAAAAGAAGTCTTACTGCCTTTGTAAATTCGTGAAGATTTTTTGAAATTCTGATTATGATATATAATTAAAATATCTTTGTAACTTGCGGTTGAAAATACTTCTGAGCATATAGGTAGGTTTTCTTCAGCATATAAAAAAATACACACTATGAAAAGTATCGACAAGATCCAGATATCGAAAGTAAAAATACAGCGAATTTTTCAAACTCAAAACATAAAAAATTTAACAATACGTTGTATATCCAATTTTTAATCCTGAGACTCTGGTCCTATTTACACAGGTGTTAAGAATTTTTTCCGTAGAAAGGGTGAATTAAATAGGAATACACCAAACTCTCGGTTTCAGTCCAGTGTCGGGGGTTGTCTTCGGTCTCAAATCGGGGCGATCCAAACGTAAACAACCGTTTGCGAGAGACGTTGCAACAAAAGTTGCGACCGTTCTCTCTCCTGAGACCCTACTTTGAACCTGCAGCTCCTCATTAGAACCTGCTTTGACGCTATATAAACCTACAGCCCCTACTTTGAGGTTTTCATTCCTAGAGAATGAAACATTAGAGCCTCCTTTGACTCCGTTTGAACCTACAGGCCCTACTTTGAATATTTAGAAATGACACCCAGGAAACAAGAACCCATTGAAAAGGCGACTCCGTGCATTGCGTATCTGTAATTTGCAGATTAAGATTTTTTAAACTTAATTGGTTTGCGTCTATGTGAAACGGCCAGTTTCTCGATATTAGCAGTAATAAACTATCTGTAAGCAAAAGGGAAAGGATTCTTTTTAAAAATGTTAATTTTCTTAGAAAACCGAAACTAAAGTTTCCATTTGAGCCTTAAGTTATCGAATGCTATCGTCCCAAGTAGTCAGCAAAGAATATAAATATGATTTTGGACTTGCATGCGAAAGACAAACAAATTTGGAGGTTACGGACAAAAAAATTAAATAAAAAATTGTCGGACTAGTCTGTAATTTCAAACCAAATCAGTTACATTCTCTTGGAGAATCTTTCCACTAAACTGAGGTGAACGCCAACGATATTTGACAAATAAGTTTTCAAATTATATGATAAAAAACACTACAAACAAAGAATTGTATACTTCATGAGTTTTGTTTCAATATTAAGTTCCTGAGGTACAGTTGATAGTAAAAGTATTTCTGCAGAGAAGGGAACCCAAATTAAAAATTTATAATTATTACCGAAATTATGCCATTATTATTTTTATTATTGTTGCCAGTGTAGGGGCTGGAGCACCAAGGTAGGGTCTAGAGCACCAAGGTAGGGTCTAGAGCACCAATGTAGGTACTAATTTAGACCCTACTTTAACGCTAAACGTGGAAAAACGGCAGAGTCAACAAACGGGATGATAAGCCTCTCAATCAATAGCGGAGGTAGGGTGGCAATTGTTTCAAGTGATGGAGAGGAAGAAGGGCCTATGATTATAGCCCTAGTTTTAGCAGGGTTGAGAGTGAGGCCACTTGTCGAGGACCACTGCACCACCACATCGATATCCTCCTTTATCTTTCGGAGTAAGCTTTTAAGAGTAGCAATAGGTCCGGAGAGGTAAAGCTTAAAATCATCAGCACATTTATGATAGTTGCAGTAACAAAGCTCTCTACCAAGATCAGAGGTATAAATACTACAGAGAGTGGGCGCAAGAGAGGACCCCTGAGGAACACCACTCCTAACGTCCACGTGTAGCGATTTAAGCCTGGCCAATAGTAGTTTATGATTAACTGTATCAAATGCCTTAGAAAAGTCGAAAAGAACAACAACCGTAATCTCCCTTCTATCTATTGCAAGTTTAATGTCAGAAGTTACTTTAAGTGAAGCTGTAAGTGTACTATGCTTTTAACGAAACCCGGATTGCATTGGGTCCATTAAGTTGTTAATTTCAAGGTGTGCCGTAACTTGCTTAGGAACGATACGCTCGAAAGGTTTAGACAAGGCTATAAGGATGGATATAGGGCGAAAGGCTTTAGGAGATGTAGGGTTAGATATTTTAGGAATAGGGGGAATAATCGCCTCTTTCCAGTTATCAGGAAATATAACCACCTGGAGAGATGCGTTATAGATGTGCAAGAGAATAGGTCCAACGACTGGCAACGCAAGGCGAATCATTTTCATCGAAATGCCATCAGAACCCTGAGCATTCGATTTTACCTCGAAAAGTTTTGTTACTAGGGTTTCTTGTGATATATCAGAAAAGAATAACTTGGTTTCATCAAATTTAGGGGTAACTGAGGACGTAAAAGGAGTGACATTTACAGGGGGTGTGGGCTTTGTAGTAAAGGCTGTTAGAAGGTCTGCAGGAGAAAAATTGTTATCAGGTGACAAATGCTTAGGGGGAATAAGTCCAAGTCGTTTTAAAAAAAGCAAGATGTTTTTATTTTTATTCCTATTTTTGATACAGTTGTAATTATATTGATTGTATGAATCCCTAATTTTGGTTTGTAATAAGTTTCTCAATTTACGCAATTCAGCTTGAGTGATACTATTTTTTGTTCTTTTGGCCAATCTACGTTTTTTCTCCCTTTCTTTCTTTAGATCTTTCATAACAGGAGTGATCCAGGGAGGAAACTTCTTTTTGGCTTGCAGGGTATGGAGAGGCGCAAATTTATCAAAGGCTGAGGTTAAAAATGTGCTTAAGCGAATCACCTTCCTATTGATATCCCTTTCAGTAAAAATTCATTTCCAGTCTTAGGTGGACAGATGTTCAAGAAATGCAGCTTCATTTATATTTTTGAGATTGCGTATAGACAGAGGGGTTATACTAGACCAGGGGTTAAAAAACAGATATTGGATGCTGATAAGGTCATGGTTTGAGAGGAATGAGATTGAGTGTTGAGTGGAAGAGAGATCTTTGTCTAAATCGTCAACAATCATTGTATCAATCCATGTACTGGAATCGTCAGTGTGGTAGGTAGCATTATGTGGAACTATAGATAGTCCGGCGGAGAACACTACTGATTTTAAATAGTTAGTTAAATTCTTGGTGGCATTAAGATTTGTGATCATGACACCAGTAAGTACAATGTTATTATAATTAGGTATAAGATCCAAAATGTCAGTCTCAAATTCCCTACAGTAGGAATCATTAGGAGGTTTGTATTCTGCAGAAGGCTAATTGGCAAAAGCACTCACTCCCACCTGCACTCCCTTCAAACTGTCATGAATGTAAAGACAGACCCCACCCCCTCTTCTCTCATCTCTATCCCTACGGAAAATTGTGTAATGGTGAAGTGCTACGAGGCTCGAGGGTATGTTAGGCGTAAGCCAGGTCTCAGCTACGGCTATGATATGATAGGAACAAGAACGAAAGTGATGTATGAATTCATGGTAATGGGCAGGTAAGGACTGAGCATTAACGTGACCAATATTTAAGGTTTCCATTCTAAAAGTGATAGGTATAGTTCAAATATATTTAAACGTAAATGTGTCTAAGATACGTTAAAAAGTCGATAGATCCTTTCCATAACGTTAAAGTGAAAGAGACTAAGAACCAACAGAATCCAGTTATCATGATTACATTTGCAAAAAGTGAAAAAGGCACAAAACAAAGTAAAAATTATTAATTCCGCAGGTGCTGTTATACTTAATATATAGAAATAGTGCATAAAAAGGGTAAATTTGCCGTGGTGGTGCGAAACTGAATCAGCGCAGTGACACACACAAAATGAGATTTCAAGTTCATTTTTATTTTCAGAATGGACAATCTCCAGGGCAGCCAGCGTGCAATAAACAGATATATAGCAAGAGAAAAGAAAAAAGTTGCGTACTAAGAAAAAAATACATAATCGAGCAACCTTATTTTGAAAATTTAGATAGGTACAATATGAGAAATTTAGAAGTATCGAAGTAATCAAAGTTAGTAGAAGGTAAAGAGCAATAATCAGAGACATATATTTACCAATATGTAAGTAGTAATTGAAATAAGGTAGAGCTAAGGTTGGTGAGGGGAAAATCAAATACATAATGGAGTTCGACAGTGGTTGCTATTGCAGTCCTTCAATAGATTGTATGTTCGACAAGTATATTCTAGGTGAACCGTCCTTCTTTCGACAGAAAATTTTTCCGCTGGAAATCCAAAGGTATTTGATCTTTCCTTCTTTGCGAAGACCAAGAGCAATGGAATAAATTTTCCTGTTGAGCGGAGTGAACGCCTCACGAAGGTAGATACAACGTTTCTCGTTGTCCGCCCATCCAATGTTTGAGGTAAAAAAGTCTCTCTTAATCTTACGTCTCTCTATAAATTTATCCCGTATTTCTTGTCTGCAGAACTTGGCTACGATGATCGGGGGAGGGGGAGAAGAATTAGTCAGAGGAGGTGCCTTAATTATCCTGTAGAGCTTGACAACGTCATCCTTTTGAAGATTAACGTCGAGAGCTCTGGCGATAGTGTCCAAGGTGGCAGCAAGGTCCTCATTAAGCTTCATGGGGACACCATGAATTTCCAAGGTAGCTTGCAGCGCCGCTTGTTCATTGACATTCAGCGCGTGTTCCAATGTAACCACTTTGGCTTTCAATTCTTTAGCCTTCTTTTTGGTGTCATCAATTTCCGCCACTTGTAGTACGGAAACAGCTTCAAGAGTGTTAATACGCTCATTATTCTTACTTGGCCTTTTTTAAGTTTTTCAAATGATTTTTTGGTGATTCCAAAATTAGCACAGCTCAAGTGAATTAAAATGCCACACTTCACACAAGCAAGAACTTCAGATCCACCTCTGGTTATCACTGATTGACACTCCGAACACACGCCCATGGTTAAGCGGGAAAGACGACCGTACACGTTACGTATATACAAAAGTTCAAAAATGAGCAACAATTAAGTGAGATATAACAAAGTTTCAATGCACTATAAAATAAGCCAAAGACACTTTCCCGACATGTAGATTTCCAAATATTAAAAAACTGTATAGCTTATATAATAATGGAAAGTTGGAGAGAAGCGTGACAAGAGCGACCGAAAGCGACCATTACCGAGTAAGATAGGCTAATCACCTTAGAGTACCTATTTACCGCAACCACAAGGTTGTTAAGGTCCTCTTTTGAAGAGAACGAGTGTAGGGATTCTAGCGAGGAGCCGGGCGTGTAAATATGAGGAGAAGTTTTTGGAAGAGGGGGGAAGTAGGCTGGTTAGGAAGTGTTGGTGGGAGAAGGAGAACAGGAGAGGGGTGGGAAATGGAGGTTGAGAGGGAAAGGCACTTTAGAACGAACGGACTGCAGATCGATGAAGTTAGAAGGATGCACGAGGAAGGGAGGAAGGTATATGAGTTGGTTAAGAAAAACGGCATGGAGAGAGAGAAGACAGAAGGGGAAGAGAGAATGAGAGAGTCAAGGTTTAACGTGAACTATGTGTGGATTATGCCAAGGGCAAGAGCGCAATATTTATGTGAGAAAGAAGAGAAAGAAAGTCAGGAGCTTATAGCGAGGATGAGGTGCGGGTACATGGAGAGTCTTAATAGGTTCTGGCTCTCTCGGGAGAAGAGGATGTGTGAACTGTGTGGGAAGGAGGATGTAAGTTTGGAGCACTGGTTGGAGGAGTGCGTAGAGGTAGATAGGTGTGGGATAAGCATGGAGGTATTGATGCATGAAAAGGGGGAAAAAAGGGCAGTAGCATGGATGTTGGGAGCATTGGGTAAGATGGAGGAGAAGAGAAGGAAGGAGAAAGATGAATAGAGAAGGAAAGATTGTAAATAGGAGAGGAAGTAGATATAAGTACGCTGTAAATATTGTAAATATTAGATAAATAGTAGGTATTAGCCGCGAAAACAGAGGTCGGCAAGCGCGGCAATGCGAGAAAGTAGGGACATGCGAGCGAGGCGAGGCGATAAGAGCGTGCGGTCTTAGAGATAAGGAATGGATGGATGTTAGTTTCTAAGGGTTAGTTTTAAGAAAATTCCGTAAAAAAATGGAAGTGTAAGCAAGTCAATTTTTTAAGGCCAGCGGGCTGGAAAATAAACGTTTATATATATATATATATATATATATAAAAGGTAGTTGACCTTATTTTCTCTTTTATTCGGCGGGCTGCATAGGTATAAACATCTGCACAACAGATCGAGGCAAGAGGGAGATTCAGAAATGTATCAGACTGAGAGTCTCCTTGGAAGAACCCCTCTCTAACAGGTGATATAGCTGGTAATCACCTGTCTTTTGTCAGATGTTACGACAAATCTTGTCCGCCTCAAGAACATAAGCTATTTCACGCATCTCAATATTATTGGATGTACTTCCAGGCAATTCATCAGCTTGATGACCAGCCCATGGTTCGTGTTATCGAATGCCATACGGTAGTCAATTCAAGCCATGGACAGATTGCGTCGATACGTGATCGAGTCCTGGGTAATACACCCGTCTATTAACAGGTTCTCCCTGCAACCTGCCAGCCCTCTCTTGCATCTCCGTTGTTCCACTATTACACTCTATACCGGCTCGATAGATTTTAATATCCTCTCTTTGAGGATGCCAGTGAATAGCTTTAGCTGGTGTTTAAACAATCTATGGGCCTGTAGTTCTTTGGTCTTGAAAAATTGCCGGTATTAGGGATCAGTACCCTGCGTCCTTGCACTTACCACTGCTGGATGGGTTGTTTTCCGTTTAAGAAAGTAGTAAATATACGAGCCAGATGTTGGTGCATAGAAATTAACTTCTTCTACCAAACGTTGTTGATTTTATATGGCCCTGGCGCTGAAAAGTTCTTACTGCCAGCGGTAACTTTCTTCACTTCTTCAGCAGTAATTGTGGGACACTCCTCCTTTGGATTGTCCTTTGTGACTTTGCCTTTGGGAAAAGTTATGAAAGAGTGATGTACCTGAAGCGTCTTCATTTAGCTGATAATTATCTTCATAGACTAGACGGATTTTCAACGGCGCATGAAATTTTATTGAACAGACTTATTAATATTTGGAAGATTACGTATATACATAGGAGTTATACTAGAGGAGGAATTGAAGGAGGCTAGCATTGCATGGTACTAAGATCATGTTACCAGAGGAATGAGATTGACTGTTGAGTGGAAGATATCACCTTGTCTAAATCCTTAGCAATCATCTAGTCAATCCGCGTACTAGAATAAGTCAATGGAAGGTAGTATTATAGGAAACTATAGATAATCCGACCAAGAAAACTATTGGTTTTAAATATTAAGTTCAATTTTTGGTGGCATTAGGACTTTAGTTTAGGTCACCAGTAAGTATATTGTTATTATAATTTGGTGCAAGGTGAAAAATTTAAGTCTCAAGTTACCTGCTGTAAGAGGATTTAGGAGGTTCGTAAATCACACCCACCAATACAGTATCCTGAGGCGAAGATACATTGATAAAAAGAAACTCAGTAGTGGTGTAATCAGCACGAGGGCTCACTCCCACCTGTACGCGCCTTAGGGTGTCATGAATGTAGAGACATACCCCACCCCCTCTACTCTTATCTCTATATCTACGTAAACTATGTCTCTAAAACGGCTTTGATATGATAGGAACATCATATAAAGTAACGTTTGAATTCATGGTAATTGGCAGGTAAAGACTGAGTGTTAACGTGACAAAAATTTAAAGTGCCCATTATGAAGGTGGTAGGAAAAGAACAAATATTGTTAGCTACAAAAGAGTCTGAAATTCTTTAAAAAATTGAAAAAGCCGTTCCATAGAGCAGGGATGTCTACGGATAGTTCCCTGACTCACCTTACTTCCCCTTCTCCGAGTGCTTCTTCGTGCCTTTTCTTCGCATGCTCGTTCGCTCTTTGCATAAGGCTGTAAGAGAGGGGGTTAACGAGTGACCGATTTTTGCTCTTTGTTCTTCCCATGGACATCCCTGCCATAAATAAATAGAAAAAAAGAGTACAAACCAACAAAATCGAATTCACGTGATCACATTTTCAAACAGGAAATAGAGCACACTGATAAGAATGAAAAAATATGAACAAAGGTTATCCTAAGAACTAGAAAAGCAATAACCATTATAGTGCTTATTGTGCATATACAAGTCCACATAGCCGCTTGCTCGTTGACGTTGAACGAGTGCTCTGTAGCTTTCAAGTCTTTAGTTTACTTCTTGACCAGATGGATTTCCTTATTTTGTACTTCAGAACCAGCCTATAGCGAATTAATTACACAGCCACAAAAAAAGAAACCTTTTTTCGGGTCTGAAGATCAGACCATGTTTACAATATGTTTTTGGGGTCGCTGAATCCGAATCCGAGGTCCAAAAACTCCAGAACGTCAGGGTTGTGGCATAACCTCAAAAAACCTCATAAAAAATCTTTTTTCGTGTCTGGAGGTCGGACCATGTTCAATATATGTTTTTGGGGTCTCTGAATCGGAATCCGAAGTCCGAAAAACCCCAGCACGTCAGGATTCTGACATAACCTCAAAAAAACCCATAAACGATTTTTTTTGGTTCTGGAGGTCAGACCATGTTTATTATGTTTTTAGGGTCGCTGAATCCGAATCCTGAGGATCCGAATCTGTATCGTAAGACGCTTGCGTACGCGTTCCATGACGGTATTAAAGCCGTAATCCAGGAACTTAGCTGGATCACAGGCTCGCTCCGTTACCCACCGTCCCGCAAGGAGGTGTCCTGGATGCAGACACACGTAAGTCGAATAAAGAAATTTCACGAGTTTCTTTGAAAATCAAACCCCTGATGTGCTGGGGGGTTTCAGACTACGAATTCGGATTTAGCGACCCCAAAAACATATAGTAAAGATGGTCTGATCCCCGGACTCCAAAAAAAATGTTCACGCGGTTTTTTGAGGATATGTCACAACCCTGACGTGCTAGGGGTTTTGAACCTCGGATTCTCGGATTCAATGACCCCTGAAACATATAGTAAACATGGCCTGACCTTCAGACCCGAAACAAGATTTTTTTTTCTGGCTGTGTTATCAGTGACTTCCGGTTTCATTTCCAATAGAGAAACATTTCATTTATCATCAAATTGCTGTTGTTGGGTTTCAAATTCAATAAATCTTGCGGAAATTTTGCATGCCTGTGCAAGCCCTTTACTTTCGCCGTCCGAGACCACTTTTTGTATGCGTTCAGTGAAACCAGGAGATTTTTTTTTTTTTGCAGAGGAGGTGAGAATGCATTTACGCACAGAGTGTGGGACTCGACCTAAACAACGGTAATACACACTAAACTCACCTCTCCTCCTTACCAACCCACCTTCCTGGAATCCGCTGTCACATTACTTCAGGAACATGGGTTATAGGCATACTACGCCGTGCTTCGGCGTCCCGCTGTGTAGCCAACCTGGACTTCTTTCTTCCTCCTTTCCACCAAACCAAGATGCACGCATCGTCCTCAGTGGTGTGGTGGTACCACAATCCGGGCTAGTCGCCCTTCTGCATCTTGGTTGGGTGTAATCAGCTATTTGCGTCGCAGCCGCAGCCGTATGGCCCTCCTTGCCGCTCCTCCAGCAGGCCTGATTCCTATCTGGACCCCTGCATCCCGCCGCCATATGGCCAAAGCCCAGGCAGCGATAACACTTAACGGACTCCGTCTTCTTCCGCACGCGACAGGACACCCACCCCACTTTAAGGCGTCCCGTGTGGAGAAGTCTTGCCGCCAGCTCCTCTTTCATTTCGACTAAGGCCTTCATGTTGCCTCTGAAGACCTTCTTCGTCATGCTCACCTTTATGTCTCCGGCTGCTACTTCTCCGAAGTGGTTTCGGACCGCAGCCTCGACCTCTACTTTGTCTGTGATCGAGTCAAGGTCCAGGACCTCGACTTCGATGCGGGGAACGAGCTCACGCACGTTTCCCCCATTTCCTATAGCAGGGTGGCCATTATTATTTTCATTTTCCTCTCCCGGTTTTCTCTCGGTAGAAATTCGTGATTTCTCCCATTTAAAATATATATACTGTTGTTGCGAAACATGCAGTTTTTTCACATATAATCAATTGCGGAAAACGATGAGCATCAGCAAACCGATTCACGAGAAATGCATTGACTTTCAATCATATAATAAGCAGGATAAGAAAATGTTAATGCCTAATAAAGGAAAATGCAAAGATGTTTTATTACATACTTATTAAATGTGTTTTAAGGAAACATGAAATTATCGAAACAAGTTTAGTTAACAACTATTTGCAAGCTGAACACAACATATTTACGTAAAGTGTTTTAATAATATAACATTTTATATTATTTTATTTTTGTATTTATATTTAGGAATATAACTTATTATCGTTAGGGAGCCCTATAAACGTAAAATCACAGATTGTTACAACTTAGCTAACTTACTAACTTACGAACTTACTAACTTACTAACTTATTAACTTACTAACTTACTAACTTACTTACTTTGAATATTGAATTGTCTTGAGTAGCCGGCGAAATAAACACACAACGGCCTTTGTAACTTCTTTCACGAATTGCATATAAAGGGGAGTCCACACTACATGAGGCTACAGAACCTCCAGAACAGTCCAGAATGCGAACTAGTACGCACGCATACGCGACGTAATTTGAGCGGTCAACCAATCCCAAGTAATTACGCGATTTCGTGATTGGTTGTTCGGACACACAGCGCTACGAAACGCGCGACTTATGAAATGCGGAAAATCTCCCGGTGTAATAATTCTGTCCCGGCTTTCTCCCGGTTTTCTCCCGGTGCAAGTTTCTCCTGCTTTCTCCCGGTTCGGTGGCCACCCTGTATAGCCTCCTTGATGGCTGCTGACAGCTTTGATGTGCCATCCGGAGCCGGTCCTACCACCACAAGAACCTCTCCTCTTCGGGCCTGCCTGACACCCCTGATTTTCACACCATTGGTGTCCGGCTTCACCTTTTGTTTGAGATTCCTGAGGACCACCGCATAGCTCGAACCCTCGGCTGGTCTTATCAAGACCGCCTTGGGTCGGGCTCTCTTCTGCTTCTCCTTCTTTTTCTTCTTCGACTGGGCTGCGAGTGTGGGCACCCCATCCTCCTCTTTTTTAGTGTTTGAGGCCGTCACAGTCGTGGGACGAGTCCTCATTCTCTTCTTCAGTGGCCTCGAGGGGTCAGTCTCAACGGGACTCATAATGGGCTCCCTCTGTCGTTTCTCACGATGAGGAGCGGGAGTTTCCACGTCTTCTTCAGTCTGAGTACCGTCGTGGCTGGTCTCTTTGCTCACATTTGCCATCCTCTTATCTCTTCGCTACCTCCTTTCCAGTATATTTTAGCGCGTCTTGGTAAAACGCACTAGCCATGCCTATACTCTGCTCCAGTTTCATCAAGACAATTCTCGCCTCATTCAGTCCATGCCTAATAGGTATGCACATACTTTGTTTCGTGTCGCAGAAATCCTGCATCTTCGTCAAAACATCCTTCAGATCGTTCACACGATCTTTACACACCTTCACGCCCTCAGCCGCCCACATTTGGTCTTGCTTAGCCTGCGTCTTTTGGTAGAAATCAGGGATCTCCACCGCTTCGTCCAGATCAGCTCCCAACTCCTCACATATACTCTTGTTTGCTGTTTTTATATCATGCTCCATTTGATTTACTAGGGAAGTAAAGGTCCACCCCCGCAGAACCCCGCATGCGGGGGTAAGGTCTGCATACTCTAGAAGGCGACCTGGTATCCTAGAGATACCGTTTGGAACACCACACCTCTGGTACCATGCAATCTTCGGTACGGTTGATTGACGCCTTGACTTGGAAGTTTTTCCTTCGGGACCATTCCTGGACCCCTTCCGCGACTGCTTATTGAGTAGTGTAACCGTATTCAGCAGAAACCCTCAGTACAGGGCCGCAGCAGGAAACGGTCGTTGTTTTTTCTCGGTGTGTCCTTCACCCAGTCTGTTTGGTCCGCGGGGCCTATTTTATTTCAGCCCTACCCTCTGTTTCCAGCGAGCATTCCCCTATCCGCCACCCGGGGACGCGCCACGTATGGGTTACAGACTCCCACTGTGGTAGAGCAGCAGGATTAGCGGTACAGAAATTGTAGTACTGATGTTCTCGCAATTATTGATTTTCTTATTCGTAATCGAGTTAGAATTCAAAGTCGCATAGGTTGCACTAATAGGCAACGATGTGCATTCCTTGCAAACATAAATGATTGGACTTTGTGAAAGTAGTCGGGCTACTGCAAAATCTAGTCAAAGCTATGTCTAATATTTTTTCCGAAATTTTGAATTAAATCAGAAAATCTTATAGTTAATTAATTAACAAAATAAGTATTGATTTTTCGTGCTGGTCAATATTAATAAAATAATTGAAAAATAATTATAAAATTTGAACTTACAAGGGGAAGGTGACAGGTGGTGTTTTTTGTTTTGATTCATACTTTTTGTAAAGAAAGGTCATGGCCCCAAAGTGAAGCTTTGAAATTCCTAGAACCCAATATTTGACCAATTTTGAGAAAAACGGATTGAAAAAAATTGTAGCTAACTGATGAGTTTGTAAAAGCCGCCTTCTCAAGTGGCTGAGTAGCTCAACGGTAGTGCGCCCGGGTTGTGCGCAGAGGATTGCAGGCTCGATTTTCGCCGCCTTCATTTATTTTTATTTTTTGCTTTATAATTATTTAAATATATATATATATATATATCAATCCACCAGCATCTGGCCCGAATTTTCACCTCATATCTAAAGTCGGATGAGCCTATTCCGGAGTGGTTGGTGGAAGGGCGCACAGTGCTCCTGCCTAAGACGGGCAACTTAGCTGACCCTAAGAATTACCGGCCAATAACTTGTCTGAACACACTGTATAAGATCTTCACAGCCATCCTAAATGATAGGATTCTTCGGACAATTGAACCTGTATGGCGAGAGATGTATGAACAACGTGGCTCGAAGAAAAGCGTAGCAGGATGACGGGAGAACCTGCTCATCGATTGATGTGGCTGTAAAGATGCAGCATCCTATCAACGATCTCTATCGATGGCCTGGATAGATTACCGAAAAGCTTTTGATTCAACCTCCCATAGACTTATCATCTGTCTGTTGGAAAGCTTGAAGGTTCATCCACACATCGTGAGATGCATAGAGAGATTAATGCCGCTTTGGAAAACCAGATTTACCATCTTATCTGGAAAATATCGTGTGATCACTAACAGTATCACCTTTCAGAGAGGTATATTTCAGGGCGACACCATGAGCCCTCTCCTCTTTTGCCTCACATTATTGCCACTATCTCTCGCACTTCGCCATTCCGAAGGGTACCTGTGTGGTAAACCTGGAAATCGAAAGCATAAGGTAACTCATGTATTTTACATGGATGATCTTAAGCTCTATGCTAGAAATCAAGAGAAACTACATCTAGCTCTAAAAATTGTCACAGAGTACACTCAAGAGATTGGAATGGAGTTCGGGTTAGAGAAATGCGCCAAGGTTAATTTGAAGAAAGGAAAACTTACCGGCATCCCCGAAGATCCTGAATTCGTTGACAGAAGCGCTATACGACACCTTTGCGCTGGAGAGACCTATACATACCTGGGCGTGCCACAAAGCCGCATTCAGGACGTAACATCTATAAAGGATACTCTCCGATGCAGATACAAACGTCTGCTCCGACAGATATGGTCTTCCGAACTGTCGGCGAGGAACAAAGTATCTGCAACGAACATGCTTGCCGTCCCAGTAGTACTCTATTCATTTGGAGTAGTTCCATGGACGAAGGACGAGCTCAGATCCCTCGACATCGGGTCCCGAAAGGTTATGCACATGAACAAAAGCATGCACCTTAAGTCTTCTGTTCCACGACTTTACATCTCACGCCGTCAAGGTGGTCGTGGAATACTGAATCTTGAATGTCTTCACAACAGGATTATTCTGGGTACAGCACATATTGTCGCAAATGGACAAGATCCTCTTCTTAAAATAGTCAGAAAACACGAAGAAGTAGGCAAAGGGGCGTTTCATTACAAAACAGCAGAGGAGGCTGCTGAAACACTCGGCCTTGACTTCAATATCAGGGGTGAGCGAAATGCATCAAATCTTATCCATCTTGAATACTCACTCCTGAAGGCCCGGATTAAAAAAGTACAGGAGAAAAACTTCCGCGAAGAGCTCCTCGACAGATCAGTCGATGTCGTATGAGCTGACGTTTGCTTTCCTTAGATCACCCGGATTGAAGTCGGGCACAGAGGGCTTCATTCTGGCATGTCAAGATGGTGTCATTCCCACTCTAGCATACCGACGCCACATTTCGAGCCAAGATATTCCCGATGATAGCTGCAGAGCGTGTCATGAACACCCCGAGCATCTAGGACACATACTATCTAGTTGTCTAGCTCATGCGGGAACAACCTACATCCAAAGGCACAATGCGGCACTGATAGTGCTTTATTACCATCTCTGTCACTCTTACGGCATTAGCCCAAATACCTCTCCGCTGAACGCCCCTAGAGAAATAGAGTCAATTGTCGAAAATGAGAAGTGCCGCATATATTAGAAACGAACCATGTTTGTTATCGAATTATCGGCACCAGCGGACAAAAACGTCACAGCGAAGGAGAAAGAAAAGAAAGAAAGGTATGAAGACCTTATGAGGGAGTTGCGACGGTTATACCCGGAATATTCTGTTAAGCTAATCGTCCTGATCATTGGCGCTCTTGTAGGTGCCAAGTTTTCACTTGTTAATAGCCTGAAAAGCATCCCTGCGTGTCAACAAAATGCTGAGACACTTGCAGGGAGAATGCAGAAGGCGGTCGTCCTTGGGTCGCTCCGTGTCCTCAGGGTGCACGAGACTTTCGCCGGATCATCGTATTGAATTCGCGCAGACTTTACCACCCATCTCACGGTCGTGAGACGTGGCTATAGCTGAAATTTTACCGCGATTTCGCTGGGAGCGGGTGCAAGTTTTCAGATTAGCACCCGCTCCCGGCGAATTCCTGCGGTTGTCCTTATGAGAAACTTTTAACTATATATATAAAAAATAAAGTTAAACAACCACCGCAGGGTACCACTAAGAGCAACTGCCATCTAAAAAGAAAAT